>PVJL010008710.1:0-64257 GCA_004026885.1 Lyroderma lyra
TGTGTGTGTGTGTGTCTGTGTGTGCGTGTGTGTCTGTGTGTGTGTGTGTTTTTCTTAATTCCCGTCACCTCCCCCACCCCCGTTCTGTTCTCCCTGTGCTGGTAGCGGGGCACTTTTACAAATTATTCCTGTTTTTTACTTCATTTGACCAAGTTCGAACATTTTTTCATAGAAGTCTTCAGATATTTGCTGTCTTTCCCCATGGCGGGGCACCACGGTTTGGTGGGCAGACCCATGATGACCTGCCGTCCTCTTACAGCGCCATTCTTGGCGAGGGCAAAGCCTTAGAAACAGCCCCCTAGTGGAACGCACGTTTTCTGCCCTGCCTGACATCTGCTCTGAGTGCGTCCAAGAAACGTTATCCTCATTGGCACCTGTACTAGGCTTGGTAGAGACTTCCAAGAGAAAAGACGGGCTCCCTTCTCAAGCCGTCATGAAAACAACACACAAGGTCCCAAACATAGAAGAGTGAGAGAAATTATTATTGTTCTGTGTGTTTTCAGATTTTACTTTTTAGGTTGTTGTTTTCAACTAAATGCTACCATTTGGTTTCTTTAACCATCTGATGCGAGTAAAGGACTAAATAGAAGTAGGGAGTGGGGTGAAAGGAAAGAAAAGAAGAGTCATGTGGTGCCATGCAAGAGGCTAATGAGAAAATGTAAGGTGAGAATGACTGAGGGAGTAAGACATGCAGTTAAATTACAATTCTGAATCCTGGCCCTGAGGATCTCCAGCTCAATGATTCAGACAAGCTACTCCATTCTTTAAGCTTGTTCTCTCAATTGTAAAATGGGAATAATACTCAAATCTACTTTCTGGGGTTGTTGATAGAGCAACTAATTAACATAATTAGCAATTATTATAAATAGCAATTAATAAATGTCTGACACATAGTGAGCATCACTAGTGGTATGGATTATTACCACAATTAGTAGTAGTAATGCAGATGGGATTAAACAGTGAAATAAAATCAATGCAACATGTCATTTCATTTATTCCATTCCTCCAACTTCACATGTTGATTTTTCTCTCTTTGGTTTCCAGGGAGAGATGCAACAGTGGAAACTGAAAGGGTAGAAAGGTGCTTTCAGAGAGTGAGCCTATAAGGTGATGCAGCAAATGCCACGGGGCCACACAACCTCCAGGAACAGAAGGTGGCAAAGAGTGACTATAAGAACATCTTTCTTAAGCAATCACTTTTCTAATATCTTTATAACTGTGATTCTCCTTTCTCAAAAATAGAAATGACAATAAATTATAGACAAATCTCTATCCCTGATATTATCATTTCTGCCATCATCTATCTCATTTTTCTCAACAGACGGGACCAGTTGGGGTCCAGGGTGACTATTCTGAAGTTAGGTAAACTTCCATTAACTTTGACCTTGGCTATCCCCATTTAGTGGTAAATTATCTGAATAAAACTGGACTAGGAAAGGATGGGAGGCAGAACAACTAAAAGAGAATCTTAATCTTTTCCTGGAAACTGCTATTAATTTCAAGCAAGAGCAAATTCTCAGTACATTTTATTGAGATAATCCTAATTGTAGCAGTGACGTTTTCATCTTTGAAGAAGGTAACGTATTGTCCCAGCTAAAGAAAAGCAATCTGCAGCATCCCACTCAGTGAGTCTCAGAGCAATGAACCTATCTGAATGTTAAATGTTCTGTTCAAACTGACTGAAGCAATTGATATCTTCTGTTTGGGATACCTGCAAATGTCCCCTCTCTTCTTATTAAGGTGTTCTTTTTATTCTGGCAGCATCAGTCGTGTATGGGAAAACCTAAATGAATAGAGATAAGCTGAATTCAGCTAACTGTCTGGAAGGTGGCATGCCAACCACCTGCAAATGCTGCTCAATTAAACTTTTAATTCACACACGTACACGAGGTCTGACAAGTTTGCAAACTTACCACCTTGCACTTAACACTGGCAGCACTGTACAAACAACTCATAAGCTTTCATAACCTTGATATATCTGTGTCTCACAGCTGTGTTCATGTTGACATGTGGTGGTGTCTCGCTGAGTGTCATTCCTTATTGTTGTTTCGTACTTTTGGTGCTATCACGAGAATGTTGAAGCTTAAATTAGAGCAATGAACAAACATTAAATTTCTAATTAAACTTGGCAAGAGTGGAAGTGAAATCAGGGACATGTTGGTCCCAAGTTTATAGGGATGATGCCATGAAGAAAACAAGTGTACAAATGGATTAAACGTTTTTCTGAGGGGAGAGAAAATGCCACTGATGATGAGAGGTCAGAGTAGCCAGTAACAAGCAAAACTGCTGAAAACATAGCAAAAATTCACCAAACTGTGCATCAAAATCTTTGGCTGACTGTGAGAAGCATAGCAAACCAAGTAAACATTGATAGAGAAACAGGAAAATCTTAGCTGAAAATCTGGGCAGGAGAAAGGTGTGTGCAAAAATGGTCCTGAAGAAGCTCACCGATGAACTAAAAGCAAAGGAGATTTGAAGTTTGCTAAGACTTCTTGGAGAGGCAAGAGGATGTTTTGGGCTGTGTTATCACTGGTGATGGAACATGGGTGTACCAATATGACCCTGAAACAAAGCGTTAAAGTGCACAATGGAAGTCAGCTAATTTTCCACAACCAAAAAAGTTCCATCAATCCTAATCAAGAGTCCTAACTATGTTGCTAACCATTTTTTATACCAGAGGGATTGTTCATTATGAATTTGTACCAATTGGACAAACAGTCAACCAAGTTTACTATTTAGAAGTGCTGAAACAGGCTGCATGAAAAAGTTAGCCAAAAATGTCCTGAACTTTTCTCCAACAACTCAGGGCTCTTGCACCACGACAATGGACCAGCTCACACAGCACTGTCTGTGAGGGAGTTCTTAGCCAGTACACAGATAACTGTATTGGAACACCCTCCCTGCTCACCTGATCTGTCCCCCAATGACGTTTTTCTTTACCTGGAGATAAAGAAAATGTTGAAAGGAAGACAGTTTGATGATACTCAGGACATCAAGAGTTCTATAATAACAGTTCTGATGGCCATTCCAGAAAAAGAGTTCCACAATTGCTTTGAAGGGTGGACTAGACACTGGCATTGGTGCATAGCTTCCCAAGGGGAGTACTTTGAAGGTGACCATAGTGATGTTCAGCAATGAGGTATGTAGCTCTTTTTCAAGGATGAGTTCACAAAATTAACTGTTAGACCTCATATACTAGAAGTGCCAAAAAAATGCATACACATTTTAAGAGACGTTATCTAACTTGAATTGAATTACAATAGCAATGTGTACTATGACATTCGCTCAAAAGATGATGTTAATCAAACAAATGCTAGCATCACCATGTGACAGGCAGGACAGTCAAAGGAAATGGCTGAAGCTAAGTTGTCATTCAAAGAGCTCAAGACCACTTTGAAGTGGTATTTGAAATTTGAGAACAGTGTTTGAGTTTCTCCTACCTTCTCCTGAGTTAACGCTCCTTGATTTATACCTGTGAGGGTGCTTAAAGGATGTGGTGTACCATAGAAAATGAGCTACACTGGTGGTTCTTTGGAAAAAGATTGAAATGGCAGGTGCAGCGACTCAAGTGGACACTTTGGTAAACGTTGCTCAAGCAGGAGTTCACCATCACCAGAAGTGTCTGGACGCTGATGGTGACCACTTTGAGCACCTCTTGTCATTGCAGAAGTCAAATGTGACTTGTATTCATCTTTTATCATCAATATATATTGAGTATTAAAATTTTAATACAGTTTTTTCCTTTCTTAAAATGCATATACATTTTTACACCCTCTGTATATAATCTGTGAATCACATGTAAGAATAACATATCTTTACAGAATAAATAAAATACATTCTGTATATTATCATATATACTGAATGGCATGTGTGTGTATATATGTTTTCACATATTATATATACTTACATATATATATATACACACACACACAATATATATATATATACTTAAGTATATTAAAAATATACTTAGAATATCCTACTTCATAAAACTAAAGCTTTATGAGAGGAGTTTATCCATTTTTTCATACAGGTGCTTGATAAATCTTGTTGAATGAAAGAATGAATACGTAATAAGGTATTTCATTTGATCCTCCAGGCAACCCTATCTATGAGTTAGGAATGAAAAGTACTATTACTGTCAGTATGTTGTTTCTCATCCCATGCTTTACAGTGACTACATCTAACTCATATTAATGTGAGAAAATAAAAGTTCTTGTTTTCCTCTTCACCAAGTAATGTCACTGGGCTAAATGCGTTTCGCCACATGTACCTTATCTTCCTGGACAGGTTCGTGTGCAGCCTGGCGCTGGGAACGTTACTGTCTAGCTCCTAAAGCAGTTTCCACTCTTCTTCACCTCTCAACCAACCAGAGTGCCCAGGATGGCCTCCGACTGCTCCTTCCTCTCTCTTCCTCATGCCCTTGCTTTTGTTCCTCTATCTTCCCTTCTCCACCACTGACTCATGCAATTACTAAGTAGATATAGAAAACACACTCTTTTGGTGGGAAAGAATGATTTGGAATCCACTCTCCTATTTAAAGTCCTTGAGACATTCTTCCTAATAAGCAACGGTGAAAAGAAACAAAAAGTGAAAGCTCCTTTTTACAGGCAAGGAGGGAAAATTACCTAACACACCAGTCTATATACGCACATGTGTGCCCGAACACAGGCAACCACGCACTCCCCCAGGCCCTCCCCCAACACACACACCCTCCTTAGTCTTTAAAACACCCTGAGCTTGGAGAGGGATGTTTGGCTTCTGAATGAATCATTAGCCTCCTATTTCTTCTTTTCACCAAACATGAACAATTGAATAATGGGTCCAGTCACTGGCTTTTTTAATTAACCACTGAATATTAAAACAAATATGTAGTATAACCATGCCCCGACTCAGGAGATAAAAAAGATGATGGACAGGAACTGAGGATTTTCTTGAAAACATTTTTTATTTTAGGGGAGTAGAATCACTGTCTTTGAAAACCACAGTGTCCGTGGGTATGAATGCCCACTTAGTATTTAGCGAGCTCAGTCTCTGGTTTCCAGGCCCTCCTGGCCAAATTTATTGCCCATAGCTGAAGAAAGGATTTTTTTTCCCCACGAAACTTGTTTTGGCTTGAAGCAAAGTTCAAATAATATTTACCAAGATTATTAAAAACTCTGAAACTTTTTTCTTCTTCAGCATTCATGGATGGAATGTCAGACAGTGTTGACATTAATTTTTAAATTAATATTTTTGGAAGAATTTTCTTTAATGAAAGATTAAATGATTACCACAATGCTGGAAATGCTGCTGATTGGGAATAATGCATGTCAACAGCAAAGTTGATAACTTAACAGGTGTATTTGTGCTCACTGGAAATACAACTTGCCTTCTTTAAAACAAGTTTGAATTTTCATTCTAGCTCATCTTCAGCTCTAAGGCTAAAATGCTCACCTCAGAAACATCTCTGCTCCTAGCATGGGAAAGACCATTTCTTAACTGAACCATAGAGTCTACATAAATTCTCCATTACCATATGCTAAAGAATTCCATAACCACCCACTAGGAAATTAGAAAAAGCTACTAAATAGGAGGTTCACTTGCAATTTCTTGTCTTCCTTTGTTTCAATATACAGCTAAGGCTGGGGGCAATAAAGAAAATAATGATTAATAAAGAGTTAAGGATTTTAATCATTTATTTTTCTAGAACAATGCTCATAACAGATGGTATTTTTTAAATGTCTTTTACTCTAAATAAAAAGGTGGCAACTTAAAAAAAGAAAGAAGAGAATGAACTTCATTCAAACAGACCTGGTTTACAGTTGCACCTCTACCTCTCAGCTGTGTGACCCCAAGTAATACATATAGTCGATAATATTGTATAACTATGGATGGTGTTAGATGGTTACTACACGTACCAAGATGATCACCTTGTAGGTTATATAAATGTCTAATCACTATGTTGTATACCTAAAACTAATGTAATTGTATGTCAACTATAATTGAAAAATTAAAAAATAACTCCTATTGGCCTCAGTTTTCTTACCTGAAAAATATAATAAGGATACCTTCCTCTCGAAGTGATTGTATCAGCACCAGCTCCCATTTGTTTGTTTGTTTTAACTTTCTTTTTCTCCATAAAAATTATCTTCTAAAATATTGTTATGTTATTTACTGATTTAGTTTGGTTAATTACCTGAACATGCTCCTCTCATTAGACTATAAGCTCCAGGTAGGCAGTGACTTTGATTACTCACTGCTATATCCTATCTACCACATAATGGGGACTCAATCACTATTTATTGAATGTTGAATAAATAAAACTAAAGCTGCTAGCACAGGGCTGGGTGTAGGATGCCCTTCCACTAGGCACACCAATGAACCCACACCTGTCATTGTGAGGGACATGAAGGGAAATCACACACTGTCCAAGAGTACCTCATCTTCCTGCTTTGTGTCAAAGTGTACCTGGTGAAGAACACAGCTTTCTCTTCCTGCTTTCCTTAATAGTCTTATTTCCTTAATCTACAAACATGCCCTAGATCAGGGGTATCCAATCTTTTGGTTTCCCTGGGCCACATTCAAAGAATTGTCTTGGTCCATACATAAAATACACCAACATTAAAGACAGCTGATGAGCCAAGAAAAAATGATCACAAAAAAATCTCATAATATTTTAAGAAAGTTTACAATTTTGTATTGAGCCACATTCAAAGCCGTCCTGGGCCACATGCAGCCCACAGGACGTGGGTTGGACAAGCTTACCTCTAGATCAGTGATTCCTAACCTTTTCCCACTTCTGTACCCCTTTTAAACCCATTTCTATAAATTGTACCCCTTGTCTTTAAAACAGCTATTTTTAAATACTGACACTTTCGTTCAGTGCCTATCCTAATGTAAAATAGTGGAAATAAGATATTAATAATAAGTTAGGGAAGAAAAATTACTACACTAAAAGTACAAACCACAGATTTAATTTTATAATATTCATAACAGCTAAATATTGATCATGATTATCAAGTATTATATTTAAACATTAAATTTAAAAACTACTTGAATCATGATTAAAGACAACACACTTACTTTCAGTCAATAACTAAACTGATCAAACAGTCTGGCTACAGATGTATTTATATGTTTGGGGAAGTTCTAGAAACATTGCAAATGGATTGGTCTGAAACTGTGCGTCATGATTGGTAGAAGAGCAGTTTGGGGGAAGGGTTCATAGCCCCGCCCTCACCAATCATCATTCCTTAACGTGATCTAATTGTGAAGTGTCTCCATTAAGGATGATTCAAATATAACATCTGTTGTTCCATAACTAATGTTTTGCATTCTTTTCCTTTACTTGTTTTTTCACCATTATTGATTATTTTTTGTGTACCCCTGAATGGCCCAGCATGTACCTCCAATGGCACACAAACAGTCACTTAGGAACCAATGCCCTAGATAAAAGATTCTGAGTTAGGATTGGTCCATCCTGGAAACAGTGAGTTCAACCGGCAGCTTGTAGGATCAAATGGCCTCATTTGACTAGAGTTTGCCTTTACTTTTCATATGGTTTGAATTTTTTTCTAAAAAGTAATATTCTGTTTCTTAAGATAAAATAGGCTCTGTTTGTTTGTTTGTTTTTGTCATTCTTAAAGTTCAGTCCTGTGTCCAGGTTCCAAGACATCTGCTCGGAGTGATGTGACACATTTGCCTGGACCCCACAAGCCAGGGCACTGATTCTCTAAGTTGCCAGACCCAAACGTTTAAGCCTCCAGGGAGGAGACCAACTCGCTCATGTTTTTACTGGAATACAGTGGGGATAACTGAGCCTAGAAGCAATGCAAACCATCGGGAAGAGATACCAATCTTAAAACATTCATTAGTTTTAAACCCATGATCAAAATCTGTTCTCCATTCCTAAAATTAATCTTTTTTAAAAATTTAAATTCCAAAGACTCAAATGTAATCTCATGATGGACAAAACCCAGAGCCCTAACTTCCCTCCCTCCCTTCCAGATGAAGATCATAAGCTTTGGAGGTGTCCAGATCAGGACTGGAATCCTGACACTTGACAATAGGCATCTGCACAACTTTGAGAAAATAGCAATTTCTTCATGTAAAATGGGATAGTGACACCTCTGTCTGCTAGGATTATTATGAGGCTAGGCTGATAAACTTTGCCTCCACTGTAGTATTTTTTGCTACACTAGACATATCTGGATGTAACTGGTCCTGTGTAGTCACATGGTATCTCCTTTCCACCCTTTTTTGTGGGGAAGGGGGGTAGTTCCCTGGCTGGGAATCGAACCCAGGCCGCAGTGTTGAAAGCACTGAAGCCTTAGCCACTATAGCACAAGGGAACTCCCTCATCTCCAACATGCTTGACCTTGCACACACAGATGCTGACATTTTTCACCCAGTGCACGTTGAAATGGAAGGGTGTTCAGACGTTTGGTTCAAACAGCGTGCCATTACTGACTTCCTACCAGCAGAAAACTTCCTCCAAAATTCACAGACGAATACAAGCCAGTTATGGTGATCAGTGTGTTGCTGTGAGCACAGTTAGGATGCTAGATGAGGCTGTGCACAGATGGAGAAGTGGGACAAGCAGATTGAGTGGACAAACCACGAAGTGGAAGTCCCATGACTGCAAAGTGATCAGCTTCATGAAGACTGTGGAAGTACCTGTATTGAAGCATGTGGTGATTTTGCAGAAAATAATTATGCAGCTTTGAAAATAAAGTGTAGGTATATTTCTTCTTTTATTTCACTGAAATATATTTTTCTGTTTGAGTAGAGGCAAAATTCCTCAGCCCACCCTTGTATGATTCAATAAGTTAATGCTTGCAATGCATTGAGTACAGTGCCCAGTGCACATTAAGCATTCCATAAATGTTAATTTCCTGCTCCTCTTCTTACTTACCTGGCCCAGATCTGTCTTATTAACTATGTGAACCTGAATTATTTAACTTCCCTAAGACTCAGACTGCTCATTTCCAAAATGGGGATAATTCTTGCCTCATACGTGGTAACAAATGAGAAAACATGTCTGCACTACCTACATCATTTACTATTTCATAAGACCTCAATATAGAGTAGCTATTATTATCATCTACCATTATTAAGCATCTGTTTTGTGTCTCAACCACAGCACTTGTTGTGGCTCACAGGGCCTAGAATACCAAGTTTTAGTATGTTTGAAGCTAGAGAGCAGGGTACAGGCTATATTGTGACTATTTGCTTGTTGGGTTTTTATCTTCGTTGTAAATGCCTTTTCTGTATAGTGTTAGGATATGGAATAGCATAAGAACATGCAGAAGCCTAACAGTCATATTCTAAATGCCTACAAAAAGGTTAGAAATTCAGATATCAGGGGGGAAAATGCAACAAGTAAGAGTAACATAAAGTTACAGCATACTCCATTCAGAGAACCAAGTGCCAGGTAGAGGGAGAGAGGAGTTCAATGGCAATGAAAGTATCCAGGGTTGGCCAGGGGAGTCAGGTTAATGCTAACAGGGAGCAGCATAGCCTGGCATACAGCAGGGCCTCAATGAGTATTAGTTCGGTAAATGAAGGAAGAAACAATATTCATTACATCAGTTGATGAACATTAATCGTTAAAATCACCGATACAGAACTGAGGCCCTTCAGCGCCTGGGCATGCCCCACTCTGACATTACCAACTTTTATCTGACTCCTCAAAGACCACCACGATGACTCCTCTGGCCACGATCCCACTCTTGGATGGACTTCAGACATTAACATCCTCATTTTTAGCTTATTGGTCTGTCTGTCTCTTCCAGATTCTCTAGATCAAAAGTGAGGTTCAAGGAGACTATGGTTAACATGAGAAATCTCAGAGTGGGGACAAAAGCAGGGATGCCTCCCTCAGGAGATGGAATACTTAAAATGTAGGACTATCCTAAAATTTTCTCACAGGCCATCGTAGTACATACAACGTCAATGCTGCTTAAGATCTAGAAAGAGGGGAAGGGCAAGGTCGCTTCTCGGAAAGAGAGGCTGAACACCAGAACCTTCCCTTGGCGGCTGCTGCATGCTGCCCACAGCCTCAGCCTGCTCCCACCTGCAGGCCTGGGAACACTGTTCCAGATACTGCGTTTTGCCTCGGCGAGAGGCGTACGTGAGGCTGCTCGGCAGAGGCAGCTGCCTTGGTTTCAAGACACCCCTGCTGTTGGTTCCTGCTGTCTTGTTCCTAATTCTCTCTCCCCACCATTTAGCCTTCACCTCATGAACCCGGACTTTCCTGGCTTCTGCCTAACTTCTGGCTCCACGTTCTATAACGCGTGCCAGATTCCGGGCACTCCCAGATTCAGCCAACTGCCTTGCCTGGCCCTGCGCTTCCCTCCCAGGCTTCCCCTGGCTCATCTAGCCTGGAGCCTCATTCTCTGGCCCGTCATGCCCCAGCTCTCTGTCGCTCTGGTTGAATACCCACTTGCCCAGCAGCTGAAACCTTGACCTTATCCCACGGTGATATTTTTTTAAAGAAACTTCATGTGGAAAGATCTAGAACCATGGCCATCACTATTATATCCAGGTTAGAATTAACCTAGAGGTGATGCTAAGTTTCCTTTGTGATAAACAAAAGGGCAGGGTGGGGGGCTCAGGGGGTGTACAGGGCTGTCCGAGACATTTATGGCTGGGTGATTCCCACAAAGCACTCATATTTGGGGAAGCAAATCCCGAGACTTTGAGCTCTTTGTAGGAAAAGGCTCCCATCATCCCACTCTCTCCATACGTATTCATTACATTTTTTATTCATTTAACCTACATTCTCTATGTTCTAAAATATGCAATTTACGGTATAAAATCCATTGTTAAAAAAGAACACTTTATGGTCACTGAGTTATTGTTTGGTTGAGCTAGGGGGGGTGGTGATGTCAAAACACAGGGACACTCCCAGGGAGGGACACCATCATCCCCCCAACAAGGTGAAAAGTGCATAGACAGAACATCGGCTTTTACAAGACCAGGCGCCGTGCAGTCAGCACAGTGCTTTCTGAACTTTTTAATGTCCTGGCACACCTAAAAGCAGCACTACTGTAAGGGACATTGGGGTAAATGCAGAAGGCTACCTGCAGCAGGGCATCATTGCCCAGGTCCTCTGCTGCCCCAGGCCCTGACCAACTGCCTCACGGGCTGAGGGCATCCATATCTCAGCACATCTGTAACCCACTGGTGGCACATCAGAGGGTTGTGACACACTCATCGGTAAGCTCTCGCTTCCCATCATAATCGTTTAGTCACTCATGCAAATACCTTTGAGTGGCTACTACTATTTTGAGTGACTCTGCCAGCTACTATTCTAGGAACTTGTGATACACCAGCAAGCAAATAAGAGAAAGACCTCTGCCGCCATGAACTTTGATGCTAATGGAAGGAAACATAATAAACATGAATTAAGCATAATAAATAAGTAGGTGCCATCCCTGCGAGAAAAGACAAGTGCTATGGAGTAAAGAAGCAGGATGAGGGGGTTAGGAGTGGAGACGTGACCGTTTGCTGAGTTAAATAGGATGTTTAGGGCTGGCCTTACTGAGAAAGCAAGCAAGGAGCTGAACAGAGTGCGGGTATTAGCCAAGGGGATACCTGGGGCAAGAGCACGCCAGGTAGTGGGAACAGCTAGAGCAAAGACCCCGAGGTGAGGAAGTGCCTCGTGGGTTCTAGAAACAGCAGGGAGGTCAGGCTGGCTGCAGACAAAAAGTGAGAGGAGACCTAGCATCCAGGTCAGAGAGGCCACGAAAAGCCTCTGTTTCTATTGTGTGTGTGTGTGTGTGTGTGTGTGTGTGTGTGTGTGTGTCTGTATTGCAAATACCTTTCCTCCATCATCTATAGATTATCTTCCCAATTAGTTTATGTATCTTTGCTTTCCAGAAATTGTAAATTTAATATAGTCAAATTTATCAAGTTTTCCATTTTGGTGTGCAGTTTGTTGTGTCCTTTTAAAAGAAAGTCTTCTGGATAAAACATTATTTTTAAGCTTTTATGTTTTGATTTTTCCCATTTAGACCTTAGATAAACCTGGAATCGAGGTTACAATGTGGTTAATAAGCAAAAAGACACGTTATTTTTTCCACAAGGATGATCCATAGTTTATGCATCCCTTATTGATTAATCCATATCTTGCTCCATTGATTTCTAATGCTACTCTGTCATTTTTCTGTAGTTTTAGATCAAAATATTCTTGGTCTTACCCAGCAGATCACCAAAAGGCAGAACAGCATCTGCCCTTGAAGTGCTGTCTTACCAGTTAAGACATGACAGAAGATACAGAATGAGTAATTATTGTTCAAATAAAGGGCAAGAAGGAAATCAGCAAAGCATGAAGGGCTTAAAAACTGGGACTATCTGACCTGACCAAATGCAGAGTTTAAGGATGCTTTATGATGGGGAGTTGCCCGACTCAGGACATCCATGAGGAGACGACTGGTACCCTTGCCCCATGCTGAAGGTTACTCTGTCTGCCAAAGCCCCACCCAACCCCGTGACTGATCTCCTCTGGTCACGGAGGGGCCAAGTCCACAGGAGAGAGACGTCTCTGACGGGACCGGAGCAGGTGCCAGTTACTTTGCGTGCGGCAGCAAGCAAGGAAAACAGGCGTGTTGACACACAAGGAAGAAATTCCACCCAGCAAACCGTTATTTCCAAGCTTGTGCTGCCCTTGCCTAAGCTTCTCATTCTTAAAAAGAATGACATATACTTCTCGGATTATGACTGAACGTCAACAGTTTAAATTCTTGAAAGGTGGGCATGAACTTCCACCTTTCCCAGGTCCTGTTGCATGCCCTCAGAGCTCATGGTTCTCGCACCTCGCAGGGGGATGGCGGGGGATTAAAAAGGACACAGGAGACGTTCATCCCCAATGTGAAACCAGGCTGGTCAGGTTTCTCTCACTCAGTTCAGAAAAACCAACAGCTCTGAGCAGAAGAGTGACTACCAGAATGCAACGTTCATTCTGCTCTAGGCCCGGCGCTTGCCTGCCTGCAGCGTCTGGGAAGGAAGCACGATGCTCACAGCATTTATATTTTCCATGCTGTGGTGAATTTGGATCCTTCCCCCAGCTCAAGACAGAATAAATTTACTCCAGCACAAATCTCTTGATCATTTCTCCTTCAAATGTGGGAAAACAGCACTGAGAATGTGGAAAGTGTAGAGCACATCATAAATCCAGGGACACAGGAACTCAGAAAGCTGCATGAGGCACATAAAGGAAGCACTGTGCTTTAATATTATTTTCTGTTTCAAATCGACATGTGTGGTTTCGGACAAAGGCCTTTTAGTGTGGAGGAGAGAAGGTTCAGTGTTTCTCTTTTTGAAAAGCAGAGGAGTGTCTGGGAGACACAGCGAAGAGATGTGCTCTGGGGTATAATCTGAAGAAAACTAAAAATAAAACGACCTGTACTTTCGAATAACTGCCCTTAGGAAATGAAACCACGTAGCTGGCTTCCCAGGATGTGAGTATGTGTCTCCACATGCCGGTGATTTCTGTCTCGGGGTGTTACGTTTCAATGGAAACAGGTGTTTATTGATAAAAATCCCCACGTTGGGTCCATGGGGGAGGGATCATTAACTATCACTTAAAACATCTCTGTTCCTGCTGCCCCCTCTCTCCAATGCAGGAGTGATTAATAATAGTAAAATATTATTTTAAAAATATTTTCTTTGAATACATTATTACACAAAGATTCAGAGGTAGATAGATTAGTAGAGAAGAGCACGGACCAATCCGTACTGCCCGAGCGTGAACCCTTACTCTGCTGCCTGTGGTACCAACTGTGTAGTCTTGGATAAGCGACTTAACATCTCTGGGCCTCAGTTTCCTCCTCTGTAAAATGGGATATGTAATAATGCCTACCTCTTTGGGTTGTGGTAGGGATTGAATTAGTTAATACATGAAAAGCACTTAGCATATACGGACGCATAGGGTTACCTCATGTTTGCTATTCTTAATCAATGAATCTTCTTGAGAGCCTGAACTTGAACACTAACCCTAGTATCTTGGCATTCTGTGGTTAAAAAGTGTGGGGGTGTAGGGGGGAGCATTCCTCTCAACAGACTTCAGCAAAATGATTTGTAGAATATGATTGAAGCTACTTGTCCACACATCAATCTATTTATTTCTCAACTCTGGTGGCCACTTGTGGGAATGCACGCTCAGCATTCAGGGCCTCTTCTGACCGAGCACCACAATGTTGCTCTAAAGAATGCCCCTCTACTTCCGGATGTCTATCTACTGCTTGGGCTTTTATCAAGGGGCCTAAACACCCGCTTCCTGCCACTCTCCCACCTTTCACCGGTGGAAGGGTAGGCCTGAGACCCAAGCCTGGCTCATCATGTTACCTTTCTCTGGTATTTGTATCTTGAGCAGTGAATCAAGGACTAGGGGAAATAGTTGACGGTATTTCATCAGCTGCCGTGCCTCAAGGCTGTGCCTTACTTCCTGCTGCCCAGAGGCCCAGAGTTGTCCTTAATCTTGTCTCTTTCACGATTCTTTTGTTTAGTTTTTCCTTTGAAGTCCAGTCTTTCAACAAATCCCTTTCCCCCTATGTTAGCCAGAATGTGTCTCCTTTTTCTCAAAACCAAAGAGTCTAACTGATGCATCTCTTCTTCCCTTCCTTAGATTGTTGTGGTTTTCAAGGACCTGCACTCATATAATTCTACTACAAGCAAGTCACATTTTTATTGCTGTTGTCATTGTTGACTTAGGAGTTCTAAGTGGCCGGAAAATTAGGTACAAGGAAATAACCACTTCTGTTCCTTTCAGTCAGGCAGAAGTTTATAAAAGCTGAGAGCTATTAGGATGCCATGAAGCTCAAAGAAAGATATGCCAGAGAGGTGATGAGCTACCCCGCATGCTAGCCGTGGTAGAGCTGCAAGCAATCAAGAGCTAGGAGCATGTTGGGGGCAAAGTGAGAAAGTACTAAGGAAGGTTACTTGATAAGAAGAGTTAGTGGAAATGGTATTAATAATACAAAAGCAGTTGGAAGAAAAAAGGAAGAGGAGGAAAGGTAGGAAGGATGGGACAAAGAAGAGGTGAAGTGTGAAAATGGGGGCAATAGGTCAATTATTAAAATACAAATATCACTGAGGGAGAACTCAGCATTGTTATTCCTCCTCAGTGTTTCCATGAGTCCAGCTACCTGCCAGGAAGTTGTGCTAGGAGGGAGAGGGAAGCATTTTTGACAGACAGGAGGGGTTCAGAATAAAGGAGAAAGAAAGTGGGTCAAGACAAACCCTCTGACTTCACACATTGGCTTCGGGCAGCCTGTAGGTGAGTGGAGCATGGTGGGAAAAAGAACAATGTGACAAGCGAACATGAGTAAAGCCAGGGCTGTGAAAGAGAGGGAAACAGCAGAAAGAAGAGCAAAGAACTAAAGTAGAAAAACAAGTATCAGAATGGTGTCAACACCACCAAGGACCAGACAATGCCCTCTTGCCCAGTTCTTCCTGGCCCATGTCTGGGTGAGGAGCCTCTTTTGGTAGAATGGGGCCTCTCATATTCGAGCCTTAAAGAAAATAAATCTCCCCAATAATGAATGACCAGGGTATTCATAACAATGGCAGTGAAATATTACCAATGCTTGGTTCAGTAGAGATGTCTAGGCATTAGCATTAATATTCTGCTTTTGCTCTACTTAGCACTGTTTAAAACCTTAATGTTTCAGAAAATACAGGGACCTTTGGATTTTCTCCTGGCCTACCAATAGATCCTCTCAAATTATCTTGGCATAACATCTGAGACAAGGACCCAAAGTGAAGGTTAGAAGAAAAGTAGCTGTGCAAAGAGCAAGAAATAAAGCAAGATTAATTAGAGGATATGGGGCCCATTTTGGTAGGAATCTAGGCCAAACAAAGAGGGCCAAATTAGGCCCCAGGGAAGCCAAAGTGGCCAAAGAACAGATGGTCTTTTATCTTTTGAGTGTTCTAAAGACAAGTCCTCCACACGGAGTGGCGTGGTGCTTGGACCACGTGGTATATTTTGCAATTGTTAATAATGTGCATTGTATCCACAACTCTACCTTATCATGCCATGGAAACAGTTATGTGGACTATCACTTAATTTAAGCTTTTTTCCCCAAATGCTTTGCAGTGTCTTGGGCTCACGCAAACACATCTCCTACTGAGTCATAATAATAGAATAGAGCTCAAGGTAACGTTACCTGCAGCTGCTATGACTCCTCCTCCTAATAATGAGTACAGGACCTAAAACAGAAATTAGATGCAGCAGAGTAAGGAAATATGCTATATGTAAGAATTTTCACTTAAAAAAGAAAAGCACTCTGTTATTTTTAACCTGGCTTTGTCTTACATTCTTAAATTGGATGTACGAATCATTTCATTCCCAAGAACAAAAATCACCTTTTGTTCATGGCACACATAAAACCCATTTTTCCCTTTGAAGGGGAGAAATAATTACCATGTGTTGAAAGCGGTGGGGGTGGGGGGAGCTACATTATACAAATAAAAGGCAGTCAGAAAGCTGCAATTTCCCTGCTTGCCCTCAGCCAGGTTTCATGTGAGGCTGCTCAGAAGGGGGCATGTCTGTTCCACCCCTAAGATGCCCACAATACTCCTTTCCGGTAATCTAATATTTAATAACCTTTTATTTCCTAGGGCATTTCAAACCTTCATTGTCCTTCTTTCAAACCTAAATTCACCCCTCTCTTAACTATATTTGCTTATTATTGTCTTTGTGAAATCAGAACATAATATAGATCTTCATTTAATTAACATTTTATACAGAAAGAAATAAAATTAAGACAAGCATTAACTCTATTCATAGAAATGTCATCTGTTACACCATATTAACTGACATTTGTTTCATAAATGATTTCTTAATTGTAACACTTTTTGTAACGATCCAAAAAGTCAAAATATACGAAAGTAGAGAGAATAGGATAATGAATCCCATATACCCGACACCCAACTTGAACAATTATCAACTCATGTTTCATTTATGGTCTCATATCCTCTCCCCCCAATATTATTTCGAAATAAATCTCGCCTGTGACATCATCTCATTAGTAAATACTTAAGTCCATATTTCTATTAGATGAGGACTCCTTTTTATTTTTTTCCAGATAAAATGATAATATATTCTTTTTTTTTTAATTCATTGTTATTGTTAGACTTATTGGGGTGACATCTGTTAGCAAGGATTACATAGGTTTCAGGCATACAATCCTACAGTGCATCGTCAGCTTGTATAATAAGTTCACCACCTAATGTGACTTGAGGACTCCTTTTTAAAACATAGCCATAACAAAATCGTCACACCAAAAGGAAAATTAAAAGTAATGTTCTGATTTCATCAAACCTCCGCCCAGCCTTTGCCGTGGACACTGTGCCCCGCTGCCCAGCTCTTCCATCAGAATTGAACGACTTCCTCCTGCAGCTGCCAGCCCTCAGCTTCTGAGCCTTTTCCCTCTGAGCCTTTTCCAGTTCCGTTAAAGGCCCACACCCCTCACCCCAACTTGGGCCTGCACTGAGGCATGCTCCAGCTCAGTGTCCCCTGCAGGCTGGGCAGGAGACTTGCTGAGCACTTCTCAGCCTGTCCTTCTACCCAGTCCTGCTGCTTTTCATTCCCCTGGGAGTAGATCCCAGGAGCACTCCCCATTAAATTCCCTGCGTGCTTCTCTTTGTCTCAGAGTCTACTTTCCAAAAAATCAAATCTGCAGTAGCATTCAAATTCCCGTTTGTCTCATAATAGCACGAAGGGTACAAAGGAACAACCTGGTAAACAGATGACTAGGGCGGGGGCAGGAGGTGCAGAGCTCCCCTGCCCTCTCTGGGTGTGCCGCCCTCCCAACCCAGAAGCTCCCTTAGCCTCCTCCTTTCAGAGTTTCATTATGGCAGCATGATTGATTAAATCATTAGCCATTGGTGAACAAACTTAATCTCCAGCCACCTTCCTCCCCTTGGAGGTTGAAAGGAGGTGGGGCTAACACTTTCAACCCTCTAATCAGGTGCTTGGTTTCTCTAGCAACCAGCCCCCACCGACTTCTATTTAGGAACTACCAGGAGTCACCTCATTAGCAGAGATGCAGGTATGGTTGGAAGGAGTCTATTATGAATGACAAAACACACTGCTACCGCTCTAGAAACTGCAAAGGTTTTAGGAGCTCTGTGCCAGGAACAGGGACAAAGAACACTAGTTTATTGTATACCTCAGCTTTCTTCCTTTCTGATACAACAAGATGTTCTACCAGGCATGTCCAAACCGTGGCCCGGGCCGGCTTTGTAGGTGGCCCAACACAAATTCTTAAAATAGTATGAGATTTTTTTGCAACATTTTTATTAGCTCATCAGCCATTGTTAGTGTGAGTGTATTTTATGTGTGGTCCAAGACAATTCTTCTTCCAATGTGGTTCGTGGAAGCCAAAAGGTCGGACACTGCTGTTCTAGCCTCCTTTTTGTATACTGCCTACCCCAGACTTGGATTTAGACATTTCTATAAGGGGCCAAGCTTCCTTTTAATGGGAAGTGGTATTTAGAAATCACAATCTGGGCACTCAGTGTGTTCATTGCTAATAAGGTGACTACTGTTTCTAGGCCTTTAAGTGGACAAAACTAGAAAAATATTTTAAGATAAAATTCCTCATGAATTCAACTGGTATTTCTAATTCAAATCCAGGAGTAGAGTATTCCTATTTATCCTCTTGTACCTCCCAAACCAAGAATCCTAGAGTTTAATTTAGAATGTCATAGAATTACTCCTTTGTTTTGTCCCATAATACATACATAGCTGTCTCAGGTGAACAATATGACTTTTGAAAACTAGAAAAATGGTTTTTTTCCCCCTCCCTTCTGCTAAAAACATATCCCACTACAGATGTGTTGGTCCAATTACCGGTTTGAAACTCAACATAATTTCTTTCTGCCCATGACTAACTGAGTACATAGTAAGGTTGATTTTGTTTCATTTACTCTTTCCTGTCTAGGGATTGCTTTTTAAATTTAATTATTTTTCATAATTATATAAAATGCTTTCACAGTTTTAAAGTCAAATAAATAAAACAAGGATATTCAAAGAACATCTTGCAGTTTCCATACGTTCTCCTCTACTAATTCTATTATGTTGCTTATAAATAAATATTTTTAATTAGTTAATCCTCACAATGTTTATTTTAAAACACACACACACACACACACACACACACACACACACACAGGGGCTGTCCAGAAAGTACCCAGCCATGTAATATGAAGAATAGTGGCATTTGTGGCTGAATTTTTCCAGACAGCCCTCGAATATGAGTGTGTGTGTGTGTGTGTGTGTGTGTGTATACCCATCATTTCTAGGAAAAATTTTAGTCATGCTATTATAATTGTAAGAATTTCTTAGTTATAGACTTTGTGTTGTGGTACTGCTGCAGCAGCCCACCTTAGAAGGAAGAAGAAAGAGCAGATATTATAATCCCTGTTTTCTACATGAAGAAACTGAGGTACAGCGAGGGTTGTCCAAGGTGACTTGCCTGGCTGATCAGAGACAGAGCTGATATTAGAATTTAAAACTTCATAACAAGGGCATGGTCTGTCAAATACACTCTCACTAATGTTCCTGACCTAGATTTCCCCCAGTAAGGCTAAAGAATATGCTTTAATGTTCATTCTCTCTCCTCCTCCATTCAAAATGTCCTATGAGATAGTTCATTTTATTTGCATTTCCATGGTCAAGGTTTAGAGTTTCACATATTTCACATTTTTCTATTTATAAATAAGAAAGAGAGATGTAATATCAGAAAGATCTGAAAGGCCCTGCTAGCAAGTATCAGGAGCACCAGACACTTCAACAGAGGCTCTCAGACTCAGGATGGGGCAGACACTATGCTGTAAGAAAAATTCTATTTTTAATTTCCACATTTGAAATCCATATTTCATGAGATTTTATATTTTTCAAGTTACTGATAACACCATGATAATACTACGATCAGTGTCATTTCATATAAAAGAAAAAATAAACCAAGACCCCGCCCTGGAGGACCTCTTGGCGAGAACAGGGAGGGTGTGCACCGGATATGGATAACTCCGCATGCGAGTTAGGTTTGACCTACATGAAAGGAATGCTGTTAACAATGTTTCCGAATCTATGCGGCCTCTGTATTTGTCTTTGGAGGAGACTGTTAACGGACCTTTGTAGCTATGTAAAGTTTGCTCAGAACTGAGGAAAAGGGCCAGAGGTAAATGTCTCCCTGTGGCACAGTGATAAAGACTTGGAGTTTTCAGATGGCACCTCTGGGGGAGTGAATGAGACATTGGGAACCTCAAAACAGATAAGGGGTTGAGGACATGATTGTGGTAAAGGAAGGGTGCTGACGGAAGTGGAAGCAATGAGGCCCAAGGAAAAGCCATCCTGCAAATGCTCTGCTGTGATCCCCCTGCTGTTCCCCAATTCTCAGCGGTTTCCTGTGCTTTGGGGAATGAGCGAGACGGGGCTGGAGGCACAGCTTTATCAGCAGAGGGAGGCAGTCACAGAGGCAAAGCCACCAGCAGGCGCTGAGTGTTACACATTGCAAAGACTGGGGGCCAGCCCTTCCCTTGGCAATGAAACCGAGTACCCCATTCCCCAACCCCCTACCCTTGGACATCCTCCAGAACCTTAGGAAAGGCACGGATCTTCCCACAGAACATTGTATGTGATATTATAGGAAAGTAGCTCCAGCAAATTCAGAGGGTGGGGACATTAAGATTCGGATAAAAGTAGGAGGCCTGTGAAAAATACTGTATCATGGGCTTTTTAAAATTGAGGATTTAAACTATAATTGTCTTTATGATTATAATACTTATGATGAAAAAAATTACTACATTAAAATAAAAGAGAAAGACCAATATCCATTTTCATAACTGGTGGCTACGACTGAACACTTCCAAACTACCACTGTGAAAAGCTACAAACTGACCAATCAAGAGGCAGTCTCTGCACCAGGCTCTGGGACGGGGTGGCAGAAAAGAGGTGAAGATATATCAGAAGCAATCCAAGGCAGTAAATTTCTTTATGCTAAATTCAGTAGCCATGCTGCTAAGTCTGAATACTTAAGTAAGATTGAACAAACTCTTTATAAAAAGACTGGGTTGCAAAGAGCTCTAGAGAAGACACGTGCCATGGTTGTCATTCATATGATCTTCCAAGGAGAGAGAGCTCAATTTTTTCCTTTGTGTGTATTTCACTGTCATATTTATTAAGTACCAACATACATATGCCACTGTACTATTTTCTAGATCCTGCAAAGAATAAAATAGATACTTCTTCACCAACTAATGGAGTTGTTAATAGGTATATCTCTATTTATCAGAAATGTCTATCAAGACATATTGTTCTAAAAATATTTCCTTGTGCCTTTAAAAAAAAGTGAAGTTATTAGTTCATAGACAGGTCCTTTTATAATTCTAAGGTTTCCAAAAGTTAAAAAAAAATCTCTTATTATTGGTCATGGGGTAATTACTATAGTGTATTTTCTATTTTGCTTCATGACAGTTAAATTCATATCATGACATATGTATCTTATTATTAGGCTTCTATGAGTCACTGGAACCCCCTCTTCAAAGGGACTATTTATTTTTATAAATTATTCTTGTAAAACTTTTCTGAATATAACAAGGATTTTTTTTCTCCCTTTGGCTGTGTCAAATCCCATCTTTGTCTCCAAGAATTGAATAACTAGGTTAATAGCATGATTTAACATTCAAGAGCTAAATAAATGGCATATTTTCTGGGCAAAAGAAGTCCTATTTGGCATGAAGAAGTGATAAGTATAGTTTCAAAATAAACTTTCCCTCATTCAAAAAATAACCTAAAACTTTGTAGGGACATTATAAATCACCTAATACAATCCAGTGAAGGAATCTTTTATGTAATATGGTTGATAATGAATAAGGGCTTTCATTCATTTATTCGCTTATTAAACAAATATTTATTGATCACCTCCTATGTGCTAAGCACCATGCTAGTTGCTGGGATAAAAGAATAACAAACAAAACCAGACCTAGTCTCTCCCTTTCTAATGACTACAGTCTAGAGAGAGAGAGAGATGCAAAAATGTCAAATCATCACAAGTGCTAGAAAAGAAAAAGTACTTGGTACTGTAAAAACCTAGAATGAAGAGATATGACTCACTAATGGTGTTGAAGAGGGTTTTTCCGAGAAAATAGTGCTCATGCTGAGATCTGAAAGAAGAAGTAAGCTACAGCCAGCTCACAAAAAACCAAGTAAGAGTTGAAGAGTTTTTACTTTGCTCCTTAGCACTTAGGCAAAGTAGTGTTGAAAGAGATTTTGTCTGGTGTGATCCAGCGGTTTGGTGAATCAAGTTGGGGGGGGTCTCTCTCTTTTGGTGCCTTAGCGCCATTGTTCTGAAAGGGAGTTGGGGGATGGGGCGTGCTCTCTCCCTCCTGCCCCTTTAGGAAGTATATCAAAATTGCACTGTGGGTTTTTACACACATGTCGCAGTTTTACTGCATGCTTCCCCTCTTCTCTTCTCCACTCAGCTATCAGTACAGTGAGCATGCCACTCCCCTCAAGGATGTCTGGGTAGAGAAACGGGTGGGCAAATACTGCCATAGAGGCTCTGTGCACTATTAGAACAAGAGAAGTAGAACTTTAAGATTTGTGCACGTACATGCTAGCATGTGTGTGTTTTCAGGCAGAGTGGGACACATGACCGGATTTGTATTTTATTATAGAAAATATCCCTGTTCTTTGGGATAGGAAAATGCAGATTGATCAGCCAGGGTTTCTGTGCAATAATTAACCCAATTGAGAGATGATGAGGCCTATATTAAGGTAATGGCTGTATGGGAAGAAAAAGGAGGCCACACTGCACAGACATCTCAAAGGGGACGCTGAATCTTAGAGCAGGATGAAGGGAGGAACTAAGGAAGATCCTAAGGCGTCTGGCCTGGGCTAGTGGAACTCAGTTCCATCTTGTCCCTGGCAACTTTTTGATGAATGCTGTAGCCTCACCTCTCTGATCGCAAGGGTCCCTAGCTCCTCCTGAAACACTAGAGCCAAAACCACCAACTTGAGAATCACCCTTTCACTCCAATATTTATTATAATGGGGAAAATAGTTTTTTAATTTTTTTCAAAGTAAGTTTTGAGGCTTGCCCACCTAAATCTAATCAGGCAGTGTTCATTTCTTTGCACTGGTCTAAATCACCTTATCAATGACTTTGAGTCAATGTAGATGTCTTAAACCACATATGTGGAGAGTTAAATAGCCATCCTACAACATTAAAGAGAGATCTACTGTACAATTTAATGCCTAGGATAGGTCAGTCAAATTATTACTGGCTCTAATTATCACCCCCACAGCTGTTAAATTCTTTACCTGCAGCAGAGTAGAACTCCAGAGGTGAGAAATTCTTTCCTGCCTTTGAAAACGCCGAGGAAAAAACCCAAAGAAGTAACTTCCAATACGAACCTTAGAAATCAAACCGACACTGTACGTGAAGACAGGGCAGGCTAAGGGAAAAGCACCAGGGAACATGGAAAATAACTTACTGGAAAGCCAAAGGTCTCATGTTGATTTTATTTAGAAATTACCTTGGGTGTGTAAACTTGAGGACTGTAGCACTCAAAAGCAGCAAACAGTGGAAAAGAGGCAAGAAAGAAAAAAAGAAGGGTCAAAAGAATTCAAAAATAGCCAGTCCCTATAGTATGTTTCACTCCTTCATGCTTAATTAAGCTCTGAAGAAGAAAACCTGAGTTATCAATCAGACACGTGGAGCAACATAAGAAATAAGTGAGCCACAGACGTACAGAACAGATGGTACAGGGAGCAGATAAGACCCTATAGAGAGGCTCCTAACCAGAGAGAAAAAGCAGCTTTGATGATTACCATTATCTTTTTCTTTTTTCTAAGTTAAATTGACTGGGGTGACATTGGTTAGAGAACTCTGCAAAGGGAGTTCCCACCTTTTCTCACCAAACACTTCTCTCTCTCCTACCGAGCTCATTGTCTGAGATGTCCATTAGCACCCATGTCAGGAGGTATTAGCACTTTTAACAAAGTTAAGAAAACACTGATGGTTGATAATTCCCAGCTAACCAGAGAGCATTCCTTTTCAATGAACATCATCCATAGTTCTATGGGTGGAATCAGTTTTCAGTGTCAGAGTTTTGACTTCTGCATCCTTTGGCACTCCATGTTCACTTGCGCCTGTGGTAGAGTTCAAAGGGTAACTGAGGAGTCAAATTAAACATGAAGAGAACCATTTGAAAGATTTTGAAAACCACATCTCTGAGCTCACACGTCCAGACTCCTGAAATATGACAAAGAAATTTTCCAGGAGGCTTCAGCCTAGAACTGAAGTATAGAAAACAAGAAGGTGAAGAGGAGGAGAAAGAGAAGAAAAGATAGAGGAAAAAGCTTGAATGCACACTCACAAGGGTAAAAGTCAGTGCATATGGTTACATGAGTCCAAGTCTATATGAAAGACTGAACCATTTTTTTATCTCTGTGAATGATCTGATAAGAGGCAAAGCTTTACAACATGTGACCAATGACCCTTATTTCTTTTTCTTAGTGTGTTTGTATCTCTATAGGGAGACATGTATATCTTGTGAGTGTTTACAACATCTGTCTAGAAACCAGACAGAGAATAGTATTGGAGAAGATCAATGTTAGGACATTGATACCCTGGAGGATTGTCTACTGAGTGGGGTGACAATGTCATGTGCTATGGTGGCAGACCGTCCTTGGCTGTTATGCCCACTAGCAAAAGGGACACAAAGCAGCATTCCTAGTTTAATTATTAAAGTCACTGAGCCTCTAAAAGGCAAGTCAGTATGTGCCAATTCAATATCTGAATTTATATTTAGGTTTATTACTAGGTAATTTTTTTCTCTTACCTTTGCTGATTGTAGAGGTGAAAAAAGGCCCCTATAGCTACTGATTTGCCATGTAATTAAATTTATTATAATGATCTAAGACTGTGTCCCAGGGCTTAAAATCCAGAAATTATGGTAATTAACAGAAGTAATTATATGTTCTTATTTATCCAGTATCTCAAGACTGGATATAATATGACATGTTTTCTGATGCTGAGGTATGAGATGTAACAGAAGGTGACAGCCAGCCCTGCGCTGGCTGCACGGGGGTGACAGTGACAGAGAGCCACAGCACATGAAACAAAAAATAGCTGGGACAGTTCTCAGTGTGCACTTCAAGTGACCGGGCTTGATTCTGCCTTTTGTCCCCTGTATAGACTTGGAGAAATTCCCTAATCTACCCCAAATTCAGTTCACTTGTCAAAATTAAGGTAATAGCATTTACCTTATTTGGGTTTTGAAAATAATCACCTAAAATAATGTATGTGAAAGTGGTCATTCCTGGGCTGTGGTATACACTCAGGATTAGTTATTGTTATTATACTGTGTCAGTAATCATCACCATTATCATCATCCAACACTTCCCAGGGTTCTAGCAGGCAACAAAGAGGCAATTTGAGGGGAGTCCAATAAAGGAAACTTCTACAGAGGCAAAGGACAGGGTACAGGAAAGGATGGAAGGTAGTACAGTGCCTCAGGGCTCTGATCCACCCCAAGGAGGAAGCTGAGAAATAAATGACTCAACCTCCCTCTCCCGGGTGCATTTCATTGACCAACACAATGGAAAGCCAGAGAAGGCAACAGCCCTGCCTTGTTTTTTATGTAGTTCGGCCTCCAGGGGCTCAGGAACAGAGAAAGAAGGATGAGGAGGCAAACAGAGGTATCAGCACGACTTTGGAGGCCACAAGGTTAAACAACCCTAATCAGCCACTCACTGAGTGTCCAATGCAGTGTCCAACATGTGGCGGGTGCTTCACACGTCTTTTTTAAATGGTTAAATAAATAACCCTGTGAATCAGACTCTGGTTTCTTTAATACACATCCTACCTTTTCCAGAATATATATGACACATAAATCAGTTACTAGGGGTCAAGCCATCCTATACTTTAAAGCTAAGTTTAAACTTCAGTCTGATATAAGTAAGGTCCATCTGAGAGGGGGCCCAAAGTCTGGAAGTCGGGTGCCTGGAATTAGGAAGCGACGTATTTTGGTCCATTCAGAGAGGCAGACGACGAACCCTTGGAACACACACAGAGCTAACGGTGTTGACAAAGCCTGGGTTGTGTTTTCGGCCTCTCAAGCCATAACATGCACAGATGAAGAGTCATCATGGTTACAACATCTGAGCAAGCGACTGAAAATCCAGGCCCACTCAGTTCACATTTTCCTTTGCCAGAACATAGAGGGAAAAGTTGCTGCTAACTTTGGAGTCACTGCTAACAGCCAAGTTCACACGAAAAACAACACCCGTGTAATGTTGTAGCTCGCTCCAGAGAGTGATGGAGTAAACTCGTCATCCAAGAAGATAAACAAGTGGCGCTGCTTGTACCATTTGACTTGAACCAGGTAAAAACAAACAAAACCATATGCTTACTTTGAGATGTATTTGAATTCTACATGTACATTAATCCCTGATTTAAATTGTTTCTAAAGATTTAGCACAAAGTAAAACTGTGGGAAGGGGAGAGGATGGAGATGAAAATGAAGTGATGACACCTGATCTTATAAATGGATCCTGCTTCCCAGGAATGTCAGTAGCACAAACTCTTGCAACTCAGAGAGGGACACCTGGCCCTGGCCCTCTAAGCACTTCTTCACATCACCAGAACCATTTGAAAAATCTCAAACTATAGAAGAACGCTAAGTTTTCAGGGAAGAACTTTTTTTAAGAACTTTAGATCTCATCATCTATAAATCAAGTACCATGATCTACATCAATGTAATTTCCTCAAGCAAATCACTCTCACAAAAGGCATCATATATTTGAATCTCCCCAACCTCTATGCTTTAAAGAAATAAATGGTCACCCTTGTGCTATTTTATAGCACATTGCCTATTCGATTTAGATTTGAAAGGCTCTCTCTTCCTCTTAATCATTTTTAATCATTTCCAATACTCTTGCCAAGAGTCTTGCGACGATACCCTCTTTGAGGGGAGGGGGAAAACCAACACTTTCACTATTTGCCTATTGAGCCCCCCTTTACTGACCATCTTCACATTTATCTGAAGTGTTGCCTTAGAAAACTCCTAAAGAAAAAAATAAAGATTTCACACTAATATTTCAATAGGGTACCAATTTATTTTTAAAATAAACTTTTAATTTTAGAATAGTTTTTGATGGACAGAAGAGTTTCAAGGATGGTACCAACAGTTCCCTTATACCCTGTGCCCAGGTTCCCTGTTATTAAAATCTTACATATGATATTACACATTTGTCACAACGAACCAATGTTGATATACTATCATCAACTAAAGTCTATGCTTTATTTAAATTTTAAGATTTATTTTTTTAACAGAACTTTTCCACTGGAAACAGGGCATTATAACCCTATGGAAAAATATTTCACACTAAAATGTGTGGATTTTTACCTCAACTGTTCATTTTATTTGATGCATTTTACAGCTAATTCAGAGCATCGTAGGGACAGGCGACCAGCAGACAGAACACCTGTCTGGAGAAATGTGTTCACAGAGAAATGTGTTTTAGCCTTAAGTATGCCTTAGTGAAACCACTAAAACTTTCTTGAACACAAGTTTTATTTCTCAGAAAATTGAATAGATGGTCTCTGAAACTGATGCCAGCTCAGAAGTCTAGGATTCTGGCACATGGGAAAACATTTTAATATTTTCATAGCCAAGGTTTAAATTTAGGGCGGGAGGATTGTAATTCTGGCTTTGTCACCAGCTTTTTTTTTTTTAATTAAATGTATTGGGGGTATATTGGTTAGTGAAATTAGGTAGGTTTCCCCAGCTTTTAAACTAGCTTTTGGATTTCTCAATTTCCAAATTTGCCCAGTGACTAATAGTATCAACAAGTATGTTAAGACCATAGATTCCTGTTCCCTTGAGATAACACTTCAAAAAAATAAATATATTAAGAAGTATTATGTGCATAAACATCCTTACATAAAGAAACGTGGCTAAAATTTATACAATTTACAATATCAACCATAGCACAGAACATTAGGGACTATCATTCAATATTGACTTGAACATTGTCCCATTCCCTTAAGGTCTTCTGAAAATTTTACATGTCACTTTATTTGTTTTCAAAACTAACCCAGAAAAAATTTTATTTTTCTTGAAAATATAAAAATATACTGTAAATTCCAATAAACAGTTTAAATTATTGAGCACTGATAAAACAGTGTTAAAACATCGCACTGAATTTTATACACACTATAAAAGTTAACTTTTTGATGCCTGACTATGGACAAAATATCAACCTCTTATTGACTCAAGAGTGAGGACTGTTATAAAGATAAGGCATATTCATCATGCACAAAATTTTAAAAATAAAAATAAAACACCTGATTAAATCATTTTCAAAACTGGGAAACACAAGGGCAAAATAAGAAAAATAACATTTTCACTAATTTGAAGAAAAGAAAGATATATTCTGTTTTTATTAGAAATTGAATGAGTTTGTTTATGAAAGTAGGAGTTATATAGAAAGACATAGTCTCATTGTCAAAAATAAAGTACTAGTTTAGGACAGCTGAATGGGAAAAGGTCCAGCTCTTTCAAAGCCTCTCCTATGTCCTTAAGGAAAAGTATGCATCTGGGAATACTTAAATGGCTTTCACTGTCTGTGGAAATGAAAAGACTTCCTTTGAGTGAGCTCTTGAAGCACCTCTTCCTCAAAAATAAAAGAATATGCCTATAAAACTTCTGCCCATGAATGCACTTAACCATATGCTTACCTTCACAGCACAGCCTAGTCGAGTGTCCAGCACAAGGATGATGCTCTGTACTTTCAGTACCTTTTTCTACCTTTCATATTTATCATTTGTGATGCAAACATTACAATGATTGGACTGAATACCTCTCTTAACTACTGTGTATCTTCATATATGTCTATGAAGATTTGCACAGAAAACAGAGGAAAACAAAGAATTCACAACAATCTCCATGTAGCAACAAGACTTACTTTTAAAGGAAGTTCTTTCTCTGGAAATGAGGCATAACTATGAAATAAATACTAAATATTTTACTTAGTTATAATCATTAATTACTATTTAACTTGTACCATAGAAGCTGCAGATAAACAACCACAAAGTAGCAAATTCTATCTTGAATTAAATTTCCTTAGAGAAAAACTATACATGAGGTCATATCCAGGGGGTAGGTAGAGATAATCAAAGCTGGGAAAGTGTATAAATTGCTACAAATAGGAATAATAGTAAGAAAGACCAAAAAATAAGTTAGAATCTTGGAAACCAAGTACACTAATATTATCTCATTTAACAGACAAAAAGTAGCCAAACCCTAAATTGGCAGTATGAAAAGCTAAAATAAAACGAATCACCAGGACAAATTGATACACTTAGGCACCTAGAAAAATAAAATCAGTATTCAACCTCATTTCCAATGTGATTTTTCTGGTCACCTCACAACCCTCCTTGCTGTCATCTAGGGCAAAACCTCCCAAAAAACAACATTTTTATTCCACAGATTTCTCCAAAAGCTCAAGCATTAACATCACCTATTCCCCCTGGAAAAGTGTTGAAGATTAATGGTGGGAAGGAAGGAGCAGCAATGAAAATGAGTGAAAATTCTTTGAAAAGCAATTAAATTCTCTTCCACTCCAATCTGTGGGGTGACTGCCCTATCCCCTTCTGAAAAGAAGTCTTGAGATTTAATCTCTGAAGATGGTAAAATAAGGAATTTCTCAACTGCAGAGTACAGTTGAACAGTGAGTTACCATACTAAAATTAGACAATTAAATTAACTTAAATGAATGCCAGATGCTGAGTCTGATGGCCCCCACTCCATCCCAACATGGCTTCCAGAAGGCTCGCAGCCAGTCCTCTACCTCCCAGGCAGTAGATTAAAGATTCCTCCCTGGCAAACCTGACTAGCTCATGGCACTGACATCCAGAGTTCCTCAACAATGGCCAGGCTACCGTACAGTGAAACTCAGAGTCAGTAAATCCCACTCATAATGCTCAAAGGTCCCAAAGAGCTTTTTAATACCTTACTCTTCATAAGTAGACACCTTTGGATTATGAGATATCTGATTTCTAACATTGAAGATGAGAAGAGAAGAAAAAAATAATAATATGCAGAAGAGAGACTAACATTTTTTTTAAATCTTTAAGAAATCTCTATTATTCTTGGAAAGATAATTGACTTTGCATTTATAATGAGTATACAAGATAATTTTTAAAAAAGAATAGTTAAAAATAAATAAATAATAAAAAAAGAATAGTCAGAAGAGAAATAAATCAAGCAATAAGGGGAGAGAAAAATAAAATAATTACAGAAAATTTTCCAAGTGAGAAAGACAAGCTTCCAGATTGAATGGATTTATCAAATCCCAGCAGAGTGGGTGAAATAGATCCACAGTAAGGTACACCATAGTAAAATTTCTGAACACTGAGGATAAAGAGAAATTTCTAAACAATTCCAAATATTTTAAAAAATAGGACCACCTACAAAGGATTAGGAATTGACTTTGAATTCTTAACAATACTGATAATAGAAGATACTAGAGTAGGCCTCAAAATTCTGAAGGAAAATAATGTCAGCCCATACGTACACCACGCCAAACTATCAACCAAGTAGAAGCATGGAATAAAGAATGCTTTTAGATGCAAAATGTCAAAAATTTTACTTTCACATAAATTTTTTCAGGAAAGGCTTATAAATTGTGTCCTACCAAAACTAGTAATAAAGAGAAATACATGGGGCACAAAAAACAGAAAACTCAATACTGGAAAAATAACAGAAATCTCCAGAATGATGTTCAAAGTAAATTTCAGAATGAGTATTGAACACCAGAGATATCAAATTATTAGGACACATTAGAGCAGGCAGGAAAATATGTGGCCAAGAAAAGAAACACATGTATAGCTACAGTCTCTGACAAACCAAAAAAAAAAAGCTAGTGAATGGTGATGGTACAATGACAAACGTATGACTGATAAAACAATAAAGTGTCTCCTAAAAAATAGTTACACAGAAACCTCATATATTTGTGTTAACTACTATCTTGGCAAATGTCTCATGGTCTTCATAGATTGCAATGTAGAAGAAAGAACACATCTTCTTGAATAAGAACTCTACTCTATTTATATGCATAATTTAATTACAAATGCCTAGTGTGAACCTGGGACCATGTGAAAAACTGTCTCAAACAATGACTGCCTCCAAAAGGAGAACCAGGTAGATGAGGGGGAAAGGTATGAGAAAGAGCTACTTTTCACTATTTGTCGTTTTCTCTTTTGTGCTCCATGGGCATGTATTAACTTCTCAAAAAGTCTTTGAAAACCATTTACACACACACACACACACACACACACACACACACGCACATGCACGCACGCATGCATATATATGTGTGTGTGTGTGTGCGTGTCTGTGTGTGTGTGTGTGTATATATAGATGCATATACTTCAAACCAAGAGCCAGAATCATGCTTAAATAGCATTTATCATCAAATTTTAAAAAGCCTATTATAAAAATTATTCTTTAGCACTATTTACTAAGAATTAGTCATGCAATTTAAAAAATAAGAAGGATAAATTATTATTTTCAGATGACAAAACTCTAAATTTAGAAAAAACAAAAGAAGAACCCAGAAGTTAATAGATGCTATAAGATAATTTAGTGAGTATAAAGTGCTGATCATAAAATTTATACACAGTAACTCATAACATTATTAACAAATGTATTTTATCATATTTACTTATTTTATAAAAGCAATTAATACATTCTCTTCTAAAAAGTGTTAAAAGTAAATAAGATTGTACCAGATAAAAAGTTAATGTTGGAGTTCCCTGGTGGTGTAGTGGCTTATGGCTTCGGCGCTGGCGCTGTCAGCACTGCAGCCTGGGTTCGATTCCCAGCCAGGGAGCTACCCACATACTACAAAAAAAAAAAAAAAAAAAAAAAAAAAGTTAATGTTCTCTCTACTCCCACAGTCTTCCCACAATCTTATAACCTAAATTCTACTATAACCGCCATTTTATAGGTACAGATTTAAGTATAAATAATAAAGCCATAAAAGTATTATGACTGAATTGGTCTATAACCCCCGAGTAAAATAAAAGTCTTTCTAAGCACATCACAAATTTCAGAAGCCATAACAAAAAACAGTGAGAAATTTTACTACCTAAAAGTTAAAATTGTCTACATAAAAGTGCTATAATACAACCAAAATATAAATTAAAAACTGAAAAAAAAACTGTGACATTTATGACAAAGAATTAATTACCTTTATAAATGGCTCAAGCAAGCAAGCAAACAAACAAAGGCAAAAATCCCAATATAAAAACAGGTAAAGAAAAGACTGAAGAAGAAATTAAAAGATCAAGCAAGAAAAAAAAAATGCCTAACTATAATTATAATTACAGAATATAAATCAAATTAATAAAATATTATTTTTCATCCCACACACTCACAAAGATTAAGCTTTTGATGATATAAAATGTTGGCGACATTTTAAAGAAACTGATATTCCCATACACTACTGGATGGGTATAAATGATGCAATGTTTTGGTGGGTTGTTTGGCAATATAAATAAACATTTTATATGCATTTACTCTGAGTCAGCAATCCTACTTCTAGGAATTTATCTTTAGACAACTATCACACATAGGCTTTAAAACAGGTGTCCAACCTCTTGGCTTCCCTGGGCCACATTGGAAGAAGAATTGTCTTGGGCCACACATAAAATATACTAACACTAATGATAGCTGATGAGCTAAAGAAAAAAGGTTGCAAAAAAATATCTCATAGTGTTTTAAGAAATTATGTTGGGCCACATTCAAAGCTTCCTATGCAACATGTTGGACATGCCTGCTTTAAAATATATGTGCAAATATGTTCATTAAAAAAGTAGAACAAAAACTCAAAACAAAATGAATGTTAAACAGTACGCTATAGCCATACAATTAAATATTTTGGATTCTTGGATTTTTCTGTATAACTATATATGGTTATGCAAAGATGTCCAAGTTATATATTAATACAGGGTGGCCCAAAAGTAGGTCCACAGTTGAATCAATGAAATTCATCACAACAGACCAGAATTTGTGTCATACTCTGTGTCACAGTGTAAACTATAAACTATACTTCATACCTACTTTGGGGCCATCCTGTATTAACTAAACAAAGAAACTTATATAGAACAATGCAGGTAGTATTGTCCCTAGTGAAAGAAAAAACTACACATTCACACACTTAGCCATCAGGGCTGGCACAGGAAGGGGCAGAGATGAAAGGCAGGCACTCACAATTTCTCTCTTGATAAGAGACTACTTGCCCTTTTGCCCTTATTCCATATTGAGATGGTCTATTGCTTTGCTTTGTTTCCCTCTTCGCTCAGTTTTTAGGAAACTTAAAACTTAAGCATCATGCACAAAATAGATAGAGAAGCTATCCCTTCCTCCCACCTAACTTCTTATTCTCTACTCTACCATCTTTTTAATTGTTTGACTTTCATTCCTATATCATTCTTTTCATTATTATTTGTGTCAAATCCTTTTGAAAAATAGAAATAGGAAGATGAATCTAAACAAAATTTTACTTGTAGAGAAAAATTTACCTCTTTCATGGAGAAATTTCCCATATTATTTGGGATTTTGTTGCTAAACAACAATGTAATTGTTGTAAATAACACATTTTTCCATAATATAGGCATAAACTTTTAAAATTAATTCCTTTATTCATTCATACATGCATGAATGCATTCAAAAAACATTGTTGACTTATCAAAATCCCAATTATGTTTTTAAATAAATGGAAGAATCCATTCCAAAATTCATATGGAATTTCATGGGACCCTAAATAGACAAAACAATCTTGAAAAAGAAGAACAAAGTTATAAGTCTCATACTTCCTGACTTCAAATTTTACTACAAAGTTACAGGAATCAAAACACTCTGGTACTGGCATGGAAACAGACATATAAACCAATAGACTAGAATAAAGATCCCCAAAATAAATCCTCACATATATAGTCAAATGATTTTAAAAAGGGTACAAAGACAGTTCAATGGGAAAAAGATAGTCTCAACAAATAGTGCTGGCAAAGCTGGATATCCACGTGCAAAAGAATGAAACTGAACCCTTAACTTATGCTATATGCCAAAAACTAAGTCAAAATACACACCCAATAACAAAAAAACAACAACAACAACAAAAATGATCCAATTAAAAAATGGTCGAGGACTTGAGCAGACACTTCTCTCACAAAGAAATACAAATGGCCAGCAGACATATGAAAACATGCTCAACCTCATTAGCTGTCAGGGAAATGCAAATCAAAACCACAATGAGATACCACCTCACACCTGTGAGAATGGCTGTTATCAACAAGACAAGGAATAACAAGTGCTGGAGAGGATGTGGAGAAAAAGGAACTCTGGTACACTGCTGGTGGGAGTGCAAACTGGTACAACCACTGTGGAAGGCAGTGTGGAGCTTCCTCAGAAAATTGGGAATGGAGTTACCATATGACTGGACAATCTCCCTTCTGGGGATCTACCCACAAAATATAAAAACCTTAGTCTGCAACAACTTATGTACCCCAATGTTCATCACAACGCTGTTCACAGTGGCCAAAACATGGAAACAACTGAAGTGCAGTTCAATAGATGATTGGATAAAGAAACTGTGGTACATATAACATATATATAACATAGGGGAAAACCATCAGAACATTGAATTTGGCAATGATTTCTTGGAAGTGACACCAAACACAGAGGTACAAAAGAAAAAGAAATAATTTGGACATCAAAATAAAAATGTATATGCATCAAAGAGCACCATCAATACAGTGAAAAGGCAACCCATGGAATGGTAGAAAATATGTGCAAATCATATATTTGATAAGGAATTAACATCCAGAATTATATGAAAACTTCTACAACTCAATGACAATAATAAAATCAGATTTTAAAATGAGCAAAGGACTTGAATAGACATGTCTCCAAAGAAGATATATAAATGACCAAGAAGCACATGAAAAGATGCTCAATGTCAGTAATCATTAGGGAAATAGAAATCACAGCCATAATAAGATACCACTTCACATGCAATGAGATGGCTATTATCTAAACAGAAAATGACAAGTGTTGGCAAAGTAGAAAAATTGGAACCTTTGCACACAGCTGGTGGAAATGTAAAATGGCATAGCTGCTAAGGCAAACAATATGGAGATTCCTCAAAAAAATTAAATATGATCCAGTAATTCAACTCTGGGTATATACCTAAAAGAATTGAAAGCACAGGCTTGACCAAATATTTGTACATCCATGTTCATAGCAGCATTATTCACAATAGCCAAAAGGGGGAAGCAACCCAAGTGTCCATTGACAGATAACTGAATTAAAAAAATGTGATTTATAAACACAGTGGAATATGTAAAATTCAGCCTGTAAAAAGGAGGAAATTCTGATCCATGTTATAACACAGATGAACCTTGACATTATGTTAAGGTAAATAAGCCAGTCGCAAAAGAAGAAACACTGTATGATTCTTAGAGTAGGAACTGACTGTTTTTAACTTATAAACTTTTTTCCCCCTAAGAATAGAGTCAACTTATAGTTTACTTTGAAGTTCGCCTTTCCTACAACAAACCAGTCAGCATTACCAACCAGAATTTCTTAGTGTTAATGTGCATTCAAAGCATTTAGGATTCTTAAGTTGGAACTGCTGATTCAGTGGGATGGGGTCTGTTCTGCTTTTCTAACAAGCTCCCAGAAAAGGCCAATCCTGCTGGTCCTTAGCAACATTATTAGCAGCAAGGTCATGGATAACAACTCCTAATAATATGCATCCTCTCCCGTCTCTGCAGTCACAGATCTGCACACATCTGCTCTTTGGTGCTGGTTAAAATTGATGTTGTGCTATCCAACACTAAGTACAAAATTTTACAACTTTTGTCAAAGTAAAATGTTTCCAGAAAAAAAAACTTTTTAAGTTTGGATGAACCTCTATTTCTAATTATAGGGCTTTTATAAAGAAAGCCTAAGGGTAAGATTAGTTTTAAGTTCATTAACTGCTTTCGCTCAAGGAAAATTAAGGGTTGCCTGAGTTTGACAGATACTTAATTGCACTGTAACAGAAAGAGGGCTTGACTTTCCCCCAGTCCATTATAATGATATCCTTGCATATTCTCCAGCTTTTTAAAGATCACATGAGGAAATTGAATTTTTAAATATTGGAGGTTTTCTCTTTTATTTTTTTCAAATTAAGAAAATGAATCAAATTGGTTTTTTTATTGTTCAATTTATTGGGATGACATTGATTAATAAAAATCACATAGGTCCCAGGTGTACAATGCTACAGTGCATCATCTATGTGTTGTATTATGTGTTCATCACCCAGAGTCAGTTCTCTTTCCGTCACCGTATATTTGTGATGGAAACAAACATATCACACTTCCCCAACTCCAGCCCTCCTGCCAAGGAGAAAAATCAGTGCATGGGTGCAAAAGGGGACTGCTTTTTAACAGTCGTAATTGTTATAACAAAAACTCTGAAGAATTTCCCATTTTTTGTTTTGCCCCAACTTACTAAATGAGCACAAATTAAGAAATCTTAGCAGACTGATCTATCCCGGTCAAAACCCACATTATGCAGCACCAGCTTTCCCAGAAAGAGATGACTCTTTCCTGGAAGGTTATTTAGCAGTTTCAAGAAAATGTGATACATTCCAAGACCACATCAATACTTCTAGGAATCAAAGACGATCTGTGATACATGCAGTTTTAGTTGTTTTTCTGATTACAACTTTTTAAATTGTTGCATCAAGAATCGCAATGAGTAAAATTGCATTCACAATTTTGCTCCCACAAGCTACAAAAAGATTATTAACTATTGTACTTAGTTTTTCTATTTTGAGGGGTGAAGCAGAAATTCAGAGGCTCATTCTCTATCATTAAGTTGTACTTTTTCTTCCATTATTTCATAGTATTTCAGTCAAGCTGTCATTAGAAGCGCCGTCCAATCCGACATAGGTTTAAATTCGGGCCTGTAGATGTAGCTGAGATCAAGGTATCAAGATTCCGCAAGTGGCATTAATCCAGTCTCACATTTTCCCCTAAAACAAATCTAGTTCCAGAAAAGCCCACAAGATATGCAGCAAATTCCTTTGTGACCACAGATCTTCTTACTAACTCTTCTTGTTAATCCTTGAAAACTCTTCGGATGGCCAACCAGCGGAGGTAGCACTCTATACTCACCCAGCTGGCAAATGGATGACTTATAATTGTGATAGCCACTTATTTCTTTCTGTGACTTTAATCGAAATGGTACTTTTATTGAAGTCTGCCATTTCTTTCTGACTAGCCATGCAAATAATTATATTGTCCAGGATATTAAAGGAAACAGGCCAACCCAACCGAAAATCAGGCAGAGTCTTGAAGAAATCTGACCAGGATTCTAAACACCATAACCTCTGCCTGTCTCTGGCTGCCTTTCTCTCAGGTTTCTGTGAGAATCTGTCTTCCAGGTTTATGATAATGCCAAGAGGAGCTGAACAGGCAAAATAAGTGACAATGAAAATAGGATGGAACAAATTATTTTAGGTGACTCACAGATTGGATGGATTATGGTATGTGACCCTGACTAAGATTTAACTCATTTGGCCCTTGCGGGGATCAAAAGTTTTCCGTGCAAAGTCCCCTTATTGATTTCTTCCAACTGGCTTTCTAAAGTGCCAGGAGCCAGGCATGGCATCACCAAAAAGTCATAGTCTCCTTTTGCATAGTGACACCCTAAGAGTCACTTGCTTATAGAAGGATAGTCAGCTGCTGACACTCTTCTCCAGCAGCCACATAGCAGATCTAAGAGCCTCGGCGTAGAACTCAGCTGGAAGATTCCACTTCTTGTATATGCACAGCCACTAATTATTTCTCAAAAATAGGACTTTCTTTCCTAATTTACTCATGAAAACTGGAAAATACAGCTTCAAGCTTCATCTCTTCGATTTTCTTAACACCTTTCCTTCTTAATTTGCCATCTCTCTCTCTGTAGCTACAGAAATTTTCATAGACGTTTTCCACTGTTCTCTTGAAAGTCCAGGCTTTTCAAACGACATCTAGGATTTAGCTGTACACTTGCTCTCTCTTCTGCCAATTTAAACAAAGTTATGATTCAACAAGGGATCTCTTCCTAGTCCAGCATTTAAAATTCCTGTTACATTCATTATACCAGTAAAAGCAATTAACAGTTTTCTTATTTGCAAAGAACAGCCTAAAAAGATAGAGACCATCCTCCCTAGTACAAAGAGAATTTTTCCATTGAAAGGTTATTTTCTTGAATAGTTGAACTTGGCATCAAACCCAGGCCTTCCAGAGCCTTGGGCCTCTCAAGGCTCCCTCCTTCACTCTTGCTGTCCAGAGCTTTGCATCAGTCCCTGCAGTCCCCCTACTGGCACAGGCAACGCACGCTTAGGCTTTCTCCCAAGTCTTTCAGCACTGCTCCCAGTAACTGCCAGAGAAACCATATGGCCTCTCCACACCCTCCCCTTGGGGCCAAGTTCATTATCTGCCCAACCTACCCACAGCAGTGCAAGCAGGAAAGAAGAGCAAGCTTGGGAGCTGAGCTTGAGCTGTTTTTTTGTTTGTTTGTTTGTTTTTGCTATTGAATCACCATCAAGAGAAATGAAGAAAGGGTGAGGAGAGACAAAGAGGTAGGAAAGAAAGAGACAGAGATAGAAAAGATTTCGTATTTGAAGAACACTTGGCCCAGAGGCACACAGACTTACGAATGAAATGTAACTCATCTGTCCTTCGGTTTTTGCATTACATTAATGCAGTTCTACACTCAGATGTCAGAAATGCCCAGAAAATGTCTTCTAATTCTAATAAAATTGCCCTCAAAGTAATTTATGTACTTAACTGTTAAATAGCCTTTTAAGAGTATTGTGACTTCTTTATCAATATCATAATCTCAGAGAAAAAAGACTGCATATAAAAAGTATTTCTGAAATGTGTTATTCAAAGGTGGTAGTGTAAGGTAACTTTCTAAGTTAAAGAGAAAAATGTTACCAGAGTTTTGCCAGAGTTTTGAAAATCATTATGATTTTTCTATTTCATAAAAAGAGTTCAGTATAATTTATTTTTTTACCAAGTCATGACTGACTTAAACATGACATTCAGCTCAGATTCAGAAAGTAGATTTTCACAGGGACCAAACCCCATCCGCAAAGCTACCATTAAATATCCATCCACCCATCTAAGTCACTTTTATTTTTATTAGAATGCATACTTAGTTGTAGTCCCTAGATATCACAATTTAATTTTGAAAAGAAATATTTATACGTGTATTAAAATACAAAATTGGAGGTTCAAAATTATTTTTATGAGAGAATAATCATGTGAAAGTCCGGATGTCTGACCAGACCACTGCTTTGGGATTTGACCTGGACTAATGTTTCCACCCCCTACTCTTCATCACCCATACCACTCAACACTTCATACACTGAGGAGTCCTATTAGTTTAAAAAATACCATGTTAAAGGGACTCTCTAAAATGCCAAGAGACCACAAACTCTATCTGGTTGGCCTGTCTGTTCCCTATACTTGCCTGGCTTCATTAAGAAATAGCATTCCTACAGGATTTCCAGTACAGAAACCACAAGAATGCTCTTTCTCATGGTATGGCAACTGTGCAACAATATGGCGTCATTTGGAAAATTACAGTCTTGGAGACAAATATTTTTCCTCTCTCCAATGATTTAAAATAGACAGGGTGTCGCCCAAAAATCATGCTTTCTTTTTCTCCAAGATGGAGGACTCTTCTTGGAAAGCTCCCCCTGGGAGCAACAACCTTTGCTGTTGGAATCCCTGAAAAACGAACCTTCACAAACAAAACTTCTGACAGTCCTCCAAGGAATTTGGAGACTACTCAAAGCATCTCCACTGAAAAAAAAAGAGTATTTTAGGGAATAATGCAGTAGACTCTCCATTAACTAGAATTCAAGTAACCCGCACTCTCAATTCAACCAGCAAAAAAAAAAAAAAAAAAAAATCAAAGCTTTTAAATACTACATTTATCCAGCATGGATGCCAGTTAACTGAGAGTCTACTGACCTTTATTCAGTATCAACCAATGCCCATGGGTGGTGGTTAACTGAGAGTCTGCTGTATTAAATAAAAATTTCTTCTTTGACCTGACATGGTAACAATTTATACTTATAATAACCTTCCATTAAGATCAAATTTGCATGTTATGAAAAATAGCAACATTATTATGGCAGTTATTGTTTTTTGTCACATTTATTTTGGGTATACTCTGCACAAAAAAAAAATAGTAATTCTCAAAGAACTAGTAATCTAACTAGGAGACATTATATACAGGGCATTTTTAAGGATTAAGAACACAAGAAAAATTCCCAGAAATGTACAGAGTGGGTTCCATCAAAGCATGTCTACCTGATTTGTAGCTGTATTTCCCATACTTACTCAAGTTGGACTCATAATAGATATTCAATAAACAGAAACGAAGAAAAGAGAAGGAGATAGTGGAGCAGAGGGAAGGGCAAAGAAAGAATATAGGGTACAAGGTGGCTGAGCTCACCATAGTGGCAAATGAAGCTTGTTAGAAAAACACCTCAGTCATTTGTCTTCCCTGTGCCTTCCTCCCTGAAACGCAGGTTGTTTGTCACAGTGATGGCAGGTAAGGCTGCAGGCTCAGGCAACCCACCATTCATCCAGGCTCCCACTCTCAGGGCATTTTCTGTTTCTTCCTACACACAATGGAGTCACGTCGCCATTTTTGCAATTGCCTGAAGACTGCATGTGACCATCCCGGCTTTTAATGACTAGAGTCTTCTCTGATTTTGTTTGTGTCCGTTCATGTTTGAAAAGTCACAAATAAGGAAATAAGGGGAAAAATAACCAAACATGGAGGGGTGTCTGTCTTGTTTTGGAAAAGAGAGATTCTTACTTTTAAAAGAGTGAGAGTTCACGAACAGGGATTTCTTTCTAATTTTTAGCCTCTTAACTACCAATTACTTCCTGTATTTCTTGGAACCCTCTAATCTCAAGCCCTAGTGGCTGAGGATTTACTGAGCTCCCACAAGCAAAACTACAGAAGCCAAACTGATTGGAACAAGTGCAACACTAGCTTACCCACCAGGGAAGACAAGTGATCAGGCCGATAAGCAATTTGAGCCCAGTCCCTCTGCAAGGACACACACACACACACACACACACACACACACACACACACACACATACACACTGCACAGAAGCCTCTTGGGCTTCAGAAGGCTCCCTGTGGGGAAATCACCTCCTCGTCTTCAGAGTCAATACCCGCCCTTGGCAGTTTTCCCCAAGCACCATCTGCAATCTCTGGAGGATGACAAACTGAACAGCTCCAGAATGGCACCAATCTCAAGTTTTTACCTTGACATCAACCGAGGGGGAAAAGGAAGTTGGTTAATGACTGAGAACCAAAAACAATCTCGTAACCTAAAACATATTTTCTGGCAAAATTTGCCTTCTACAAAACAGTCAAAGGATGATAACAGGGTGTGGAGAGATGGAATCAGCAGTTAAGTGGATATCCGTCTGTCACTTAGCCTTCATTACATAGCATTAGAGACCAGCGTTTGGCCAGCTCGGCACTCTGTCTTCCCACATCACCCCACTGGCAAGATGTTTCCCCAAGGCCCATGGCCTCCAGCCATACCACTTTGGCCTGCGGTTCCATCACATCTTACAAACTGTAAAGGGGCCGGACAGTACTTGGATGAGATCAGGGGTCAATTTGGACTGGATTCAGGCCTGGTTCAACAAAGTTTTGCAAAACTTTTTCCTCCACTCCCTTTCCTCTCATTTCTTTACTTTGCTGGTCTTTGTATTTTTGAGCAGACTTTTTCCTCTCCCATATCCAGATAGCTTCAATTTTCCTAAATTCTTCTTACCCTTACCATATCCCAAAGTCTTCCTTCCTCTGTCTTTTCTGTTTCCTCTCTTACTGCACTTATATTTCTTTAAAAGCAACATGAATTGGCTGCAAGCAAAATAAACAAATGCAACTAACAGAATCATAAATTACCAAGTTAGAGAGTGCAATCCTTCCCAATAAAGGAAAGCTTCTCTCAGTTGGTTTCAGAGAAGGAGACAAAGGAAGAGCTTTAGTGTCACTTAAATGTCCTGTTCCCCTAACAAGAGCTCTGGGATTAAATAGGAAGTATATTAGAGCAGATATTCAGACTGAACATATTTACAGTGAATCAAAACCTTCTTCCTTCTATGCATCTTATTTAATAAATATGGAAAATACAACTCTAATACTATTCAAAGTTATGAAAAAAATAGTATTGAGAACTATCTCCTTGTACTTGGGTACAGAAAAATAGTCACACACTAAGGCCCACCAAAGCCATTTTTCAGCAAAAGTACATTGTAAATTCTAACTTTCCTCTGAAAGATGAAGCTACTACACACACACACACACACACACACACACACACACACACCATATGCACAAACATGGACACACAGACACACCATTCCAATTCCACAGTACCAACCACTCAGCTGTGTAAGCCATCCCTATCAGTCATCAATTTTTGTTGAGTATCCCGCTAAATAGTCTTCGTTGCTATGGTCTCTCCCCACTGTCACCACCTTTGTATAGGCCAGGGGTTGTCAAAATCTTTCTTTAAAGGACCAGAGAGTAAATATTTGGGCCTTGTGAGCCAGTCTCACTCTCAACTTCTTGTTGCACTACAAAAGCAGCCACAGAATTATGCAAAAGAACAGGCAGTGGGCTGGATCTGGCCCACAGGCTGTAGCTTACTGATGGCTGGTGTGGACGATCAGCATCTCGCATCTAAGTTATGGCAACACTTCTAACAGGTCCTCCTGTGTCCGGTTTAGTGTTTCTCTAACCCATTCTCCTCCAGCCTACAGTCAAAGATCTTTCAAAAACATAAATATGAGTAAGTCATTCCACTGTTAAAAACCCCTCAATAGCTTCCTATGTTCTTTAAGATAAAAGTGAAAATTTATAACACAGCCCATTCAGGCACTCCAGGATGTGATCCAGACCGATCCAGAACTTCTGTACTTGTTTCCATTTCTCATCTATATGTGTGCATCAAGCTACTTCTTGCCCCTGGGCATTCACACAGGCTGTTTCCACTCCGAGTGGAACACTCTGTCTCCTATATCCCACCCTCCATGCCCCGTATCCTTCAGACCTCCTCGTAAAAGCCATTTCCTCTCTGTCCACCACACTAGACCAGACAGCAACTCCTGCTAAATGTCCTCATATTACCCCGTCTTTTCATCATCCTTCACCATTAGATGTTGTTTGATTGTCTGCTTGCTGCCAGACCATAAGCTCTGGGAGGCAGGAAGCATGTTTGTCTTTTAAACCACTGTTGTTTCAGTATCTAGTACAGTACCTGGCATATGCCGCATGGAAAATAATGTTTGTTGAATGAATGAATGAATGAATGAGTGAGTGAATAAGAATCCAAAGTAGCATAGTAAAATGTTCCAACTATTCTGCGATATTATAGATATTTACCTATAAGGACTGTAAACAGGACTCAAGAAAAGTTAATGCTCCCTCGTAAAGATGAATAATTTAGGCTTTAACCCACTTCCGTTTGCCCTGAGAATACGTGCCAGTGATGCTAGCAGCCACAGCGTTCACTGGAGATAATTCACAGGTAACGGTCCTAACCTTACCCCCAAGTTTGCCATGAAATACCTTGCTTTTATTATTACTTTCATAGCACTCTAATATATCAACAGTCTTTGGAAACAAATGACATCATTCTGTTATAGCATTCTGTTTTTAGCAGTGGTATTTCCATTTACAAAATATAGTAACTCTCAGTCGCTGAAAATGTCAAATCCTAGAAAACGTACCATTATTAAACATTGGTCATTATATACATTTCTGTTACATTAGGATTGGAGACAAGTTCTGTTTAGAAATAACTCCAAGAACAGCTTTCATATTTTATTTTCACATTGAAGACCAATCAGATGTGCTTCAGTCTCAAAGAGCATGATAATGTAAAGTTAAACAAACGCAGCAGCAAGCCGCAAAAATCTAAATGGAAAGTCGGTTAAGAGATTAGAGTTCATTATATAACCCCAGGAATTAGCAAAATATTCAAAGTAGCTTATTAAAATTATTATTAAGCACTTGAATGTATAGTCAGGTAAATTGTTACTAACTTTTCTTCCTATTATGTAACACACTTGCTGGTCCCTGCCCGCATATGTGAACAGTAAGAGATGGTGACATTACAAACTCACTAGAATAATGATGGTCGTATCTCTGACTCCTTGACATTCACCTGGGCAAAATAATGCCACTCCAAGCCTTTTTAACAGCCAGTTAGAAGAGTTTCAAAACTCTGTAGAGTACTAGAAACTCATGTAAGTAAAATTTGGTAAGAAAGGAAAAGTGATCGCTTAATGGTTCTTGGCATGCTAACGCTGAGTAATTCTTAGCCTAGTGTACTCATCTAGGTTTCTGATCAGTATCTCTAGGGGGACAGAGTTGTTTGCATTTTTAAATACACTCCTAGGGAGTTCCCTGGTGGTGTAATGGCTAGGCTTTAGCGCTCTCAACACTGCAGCCTGGGTTCGCTTCCCAGACAGGGAGCTACCTCCCCAAAATAAATAAATATACTCCTAAATGAGTCCAATACAAATCCTCACTTAAAAACCAGGTCTGTATGGTAACTTCTTAAGAACAGCAATTCTGTCCTATTGGTTGTTTTATCCCCATAACTTGGACCCAGAACCTGACCTGTAATCAGTGCTCCATGGATATTTATTGAATACACTGTAATAATTATCATCTTGGGTAGAGAAATAATTAGTGACACTTTTAAATTTATATGTTTTTGTATGATTTGGAGTATTTTTTAACATGTATATTTCTTTTCTAACCAGAAATAAAAGTAGATAGATCTTCATTCACATATAAATTAACATATAGAGAATAAATTAGGTAAAAACATGCATTTTAAAGCACAGATTTAGATTCATATTAAAAGTACTGGAGAGTAAGATCATTTGAAATAAACTGTTTATGTCAGAAAGAATAAAACACTATAAAAACAGAAACTTCTAATAAATACAACCATGAAGTAACACATTTCTGGGCCCTGCTTGCAAGTCATCAGCACTCAATGTAAGTTAGATCAAGTGGTATTTAGATCTATGCCTGATTTGTCCAGTATCTTGAATACAGTTTACACTCAGTAACTTAAGAGAAAAACTCTACAAAAATAAAATAAAATAATAAAAATTGAAGTCTTTCACCTCTAGGGCAATTATTGAATAGCTTCCATTCAGGCTGCTAATACGGTTACTCCTTCCAAAGCAACCATGATTATGCCTTATACCTATACACATTGATAGACGATTAGAAATTATTTATTCTGGAAGCTGGATTGTAATCCTGCAAAATAACTTGCATGTGATGAGATGTTTTTATTCCAGTGGGATGAGCCACCTCCTAAGTCTATTCTCTGTTATTTCCCTAGCTCTTTTGATCCTGCTCATTGTTTTCCTCTCCCCATAATTCTAAGTTAATTGATTTTCCAATCTGTTTTTCCTAGAAACAAATTTAAGATGTGTTCACACCAAGTTGGGGCATTTAATAGCTCTTGCTGAGGCCACACCCAAAACCACTACCACCCCATAAAAAGTTTCTGCCATTACCTTCTCACCATTCAGGCTATTTCTCAGCTTTGCCACTTACTCTGTTTTGGACTTTCACTCTAGCCTGATCTCACTGGTTTTCATCTCACTGTCGTGCGCACAGATTTTTCGCTGACTCCGGAGCCCCTTCAAACGAACAACGCACTCAGAAAGTCAGCCTCAGTCTCGCCTTATGCTTAAGACTCTGCATCTCGGCTTAACCCTCTCAACTCCACGTCTACAACCTACAGTCAAGAAATATGCGTGGGGGAGTATGGGGAGTTCTCTGGTGGTGCAGTCGCTTAAGGCTCCGGTGCTATCAGTGCTGCGGCCTGGGTTCGACTCCCATCTAGAGAGCTACCCACATACAAAAAAAAAAAGGCAAAAAAAAAAAAAAGAAAGAAAAAGAAAGAAATATGCGTGGCTCAGGCCAGAATCCTGGTAGGAACCCATTCTGGTCACAGGAATTACATACCAGGCTCGACTGCCTCTTGTCTGGGAGAAATGATGAGATCACTTAGAAAAATTAATCGTCTAAAATGTTACTAAGTTATTTCATCTGGGTTCAAATTTATCCCGATAAACCATGTTTTGTCATTGAATGACTGCTCTCACTCTAAAGCATTCAGGATTTTAACTGATAAAAGAGCTTACATTAAAAAAAAATGTTTTTAATGAACACAAAACAAGGAAGAAAATTCAATGCTCTCCAAACTCATGTTGTTCCAGGTTCATATTGGGAGTTAGATTTTTATTCTCAAGCCTGTGTGTCTGATCTTTTAGAAAAGACTGAATGGCCTTGGGAAATAACCAAGAGACTAAGTTTTTTTCTTGGGAAGACCCATTAGTCATTCGAATCATTTTGTGATCCAACATGTCAGTTAGTCAGTACTTACTGTCTACATTGTGTGTATTATAGGTCCGGATTGCTTGATTTTCACTTCTGATATACACAAAATGTTAAGGCAATGAGCCAGGCTGGACCAAAACTATATTTCTCAGGGATGTAATCTATGAGCTAGTCTGAGAACAGGTGGGACACAAAATAAAACTTCATTGTATCCCTGGCTAGTAAGAACAAGTGAGAAGGGCAGCCCAGCTCCTCATGAGATGTCATGGTCTAAACTGCCTTTGCCAGTTCCTTAGCCCCACTACCCCTTCCATCTGTCTTAGCTGGAGGTGGTCTTGGATTCTGCTCTGTGAAGAGCTCTAGGGCAAATAAAATAGAGAGATGGTTAACAGCACTTGAATGTTTAACACACAACCCCTCTTTAAGAAAGAGAAGTTCAAAATCAGGGGCCTTCCAGCTGGGCTGAGTACAGCTGTTGTACCCTGAGTCTGTGCCATCCCTTTGAAACAAAAAACAAAGCAGCAGTAATAAAAATAAAATTTGTACTTAAAAAAAAAGTTGGTCCTTTCCCACTCATGTTTATGTATAAAGCATACACCAGCAAAACAAACTAGTGGTTAAACTGGCATTTTGGTTATGAGCCATTGCATTAACCAAACAAGCTATGGGACACCCACAGGCATCTCTTATTTTTATGGTGCTGATGGCAGAAAGGTCCAGGTAAGTGTCCAGGTATTCTCCTGCTCAGAGAGAAGCCTGCAACCTCTGTTATTCCCACAGAAATTAATCTTAACAAAAATCATAAGAACATTTAGAATCTTCAGGAGGGGAAACTCTTCTAAGCTCAGGCATCAAAACTGTTTGAAATAAAAACAGAGAGAAATAAAAACTCTAAAGCATGACTTTATGGCTGGATTGATGCTATTTTTAATGACTACTTCCTACTCTGGTCACTTAACCCAGTCAATTCTCATCTCCCCAAAATAGCCTCTCTTGTTGACAGAAGAAATGAATGGATCAATACCTGTTTGAAAGCCTGTTCTTTCTGGGTGTGCATTTGTTTTTGCAGGCCACTGGATGAGGGGATTTCCTAACTGACTTAGGAAAATGTAGCTCAAGCTGATGAAACCATGTTCTACTTATTATTAGGCCGAGAGTGCTGGAGAGAAAGTGTGACAACCTACGGCTGCCCACAGCTGGCCCCTGCAAAAGTTTCTTGGAATTAAATACAGTGACTGCAAGTACCTGGCCTGAGGCATTCTGGGAAGGCACCTGTGTGGAGGCAGAAACTAAGAGAGACGAAAAGATGAGTGCTTGAGGGAAATGATTCTGTGGTTTTGACTGGCGTAACCAGTCCCATTTGGGTTAAGAAGTCAATGGAAAAATGATCCTTCCTCAGTTACTTTTATTTTGTTTTTGTTAAAATTTCTTTTGGAAAAATTAAACATCTGGACCTCTTTATGGAAATAGCTGTTATGGTCGCCGGAAAAAAATTATGTATTTTTTTTCATAGAGTTTGAATCAATTTAGTCAGGGAAGGCCTGGGGGTGTAGAAAGCCTCCACACAGGGTGGCTGCTTCCCCAGCCTTAAAACATTTTCAAAAGAAGCCTTCTGCTGTGTACGTTCTGGGGCATCGGACTAACAAAGCGTTTGTTCGACAGACTTGAGCAGCAGCATTTAACAGTGGTCTCTAACAGGAAGGCCTGACTGTACCCAGCAAAGAGGGAGCTCTCCACCCCTAGGCAGGGAAATTCCTTTTGGGTTTGAAGTTGGTTGTTTGTGTTGCTAAGTTCCTGGCATAATATTTTTTTCCCCTGAAGTTGATATTTCACATTTGGGAGGGGAAGAGGAAACAATGTATTTTTGCTATTTTTCAATCAACATCTTTCTATGTACATTTTTTAAGAAAGGCATATTTGGGAAGAATTTTCTAATCTCTCACCATCATTATTTTTAAGAAGAAGTTGTGGAAGGGAGTGGCTTTTCCACACTCTACAAGTACTACACTCTTTCTTCCTGAGTGCAGAGTTTAAGGAAAAATAAATGCCTTTTTAAAACCCTCCTAACTGGATGTGCAGTATTTTCTTTAACTCGGGCAGACACTCTAGATTCCGATGAGATGGCAGGTCCCCACCTATCTCCTGTGAGCGATTTTGGAACCCATTTAGACAGCTGAAGTCTTCATGCTCCAACCCTGAGATAAAGAGAGGGTATCACCAGTAAGCCCCACGAAGACAGGAAATGTGTTCATTCTTTTGCATTCCCCTCTCTGCTTCTCACATGTGCCTTGCACACTCAATAAAGCATACCCTAAAGCACACATTTATCCAAATCTCGGTAATCAAAGGTACAGTACATTTTACATGGAAACTCATCATTTCTAGTTTCATTTTTGCTTTTTAATCTCATTTCTTAGATTTTCAGTTTGTAAATATGTCCTACTGAAATGCAAATATTTCTGGAGAAAATAAAACTATATTAATAATACTAATAATCACTCCTTAGACTGAGATGGGTTGAAAGATAGTTAAGCACAAGTCACTATGGGAAAGAATTAGGTAAGGATAAAAACAGAAATGGGGCACCAGGAAAGGGCTCAGGTAACAGAGTGCAAGAGAACAAAGGAAGACACTTGAAGGGGAAATAGAACAGTTTCTAAAACCCAGTTTCATATCATTTATACTTTTCATAATTTACAGCTGTGCTAGAAGCCAGTCCTACTCTTACCACAGGGGATTGTTCATAAGAAACACTTTGAACTCCTCAGAAGAAAAGATTTTAGTAAATACAAAATATGATTATCATTACACCTGTTTCCTAGAATAGATGAGGGACTTTTTATCCAGGTGTCTATTATCCTTTGTGTTTTCTGGGTCAAGGAGGTTTATTTTTCACTTTATGTCTATTTTGAAAGATTACAGACAGGTATATGGCATAGGATAAGACAGAAAGTACAGCAGAAGATGAGAAATGATGTAAGCAGTTCATACATTTCAAATGGTTCACCCTCAGAAGACCAGGAAGAACAGGAAGGCTGCCGTAGTTCAGATTCTCCCAGAGACAGAGCCCAAGACAGGGATTTGAGTGCAAATAGTTTATTTGGGAGGTGATCAGCGGGGAATGAGAAGAGGGCCGAGAAGTACCCAAAGTCAGTAGCACATCATCAAGCAGTCCACCACTGTGGGCAACTGAGGGTCAGTCTTGCTGGGTAACTAACTCTGGAGCAGTAAGGTGGAATATGCCCCAACGTCATTCCACATGAGGAGTGAGGGATCTGTAGTATTTATCTTCCAGTGCTCATCCTTCATGGCTGGGGTTGCTCCCAGAGACATGAGCTCCCTGCCCGTCTGGCCTGCCTCGTTGAGGACTAAGAGCTGAGTCACAGATGCTTGAAGATGGCATGTACTGGAATGGCAAACACTGGGGAGATTTGGTGGTGGCAAGTGGGTATTCAGAGGCAACTAGAGACCGCAAAAGTCACAAGAAGGCCCTGTGGGCATTTGCAGCATCATATACAAAGTCATAACCAGCAAGTGCATCATATCAATTTAGGATCTTCAAATTCATAAAGTTGGTATTTTTTTCTTGCTCTCTTTGAGAATCCCCTCTACTTATTTGACTTCAACTAATTCTACCAAATGACTCCCAAATCTGCTTCTTCTGTCTATAATTCTCTGCTGAATCCTTGTTCCATGTTTCTAGCTGCTTAACAGGCATGTCCACCTGAAGACGCTCTTCTCAAACTCATCATGACTTAAATTCTCTTCTCCCAAAAACACATTTCTTTTTCCATTCTTCATAACTCAGTCAAAGGCATCACTATTCATCTATTCAGTTGTGTTAGAAACTTTGAAGTCATCTTGAATCTTCACTCTCTTGTTCCCTGCAAATGCGGTCATCAACTTCTGCATAGTATCTCTCAAATATCTTTCAATCCACCCTATGTTCTCCATCTCCTCTACCACCATGATTCTTCTATGTCATCACCATTTGTCACTTGAATTACGGCAATATCCTAACTCTTCCCTCACCTTCATTTTCTTCCTCTCTCCAGTCTGTCCTCTACACTGCTACCAAAAAGATCATTTTAAAATCTTCATATGGTAACATTTATCTCCCCTTAAAAATCTTTCAGCAAGTTTCCTTTGCCTTCAGGACAAAGCACAAACCTCTTAATAATTATGCAGAGCTCCAGACAACCTGATTCTAATTTACCTCTTCACGCTCATCTTTTTACTCCTCCAAGCCAAAAAATATTTTTTTGGTATTCACTGTGTTTTGTTGCTTTGTTTTATTTTCCCTATTGTTAAATTTATTGGGGTGACACTGGTCAGCAAAAGTTAGGAAGGTTCCAAGTGTTCAACTCTACAGTTCATCATCTATGTGTTGCATTGGGTGTTCACCACCCAGAGTCAGTTCCCTTCCTCCCTCCTCTCTCGTCCACCTTCCTCCTCACCCTCAGGTAACCACTAAACTACTGACTGTGTCCATGAGTTTTTGCTTCTTTGTTGCTTTCAGTTTTATGTTCCACATGTGAGTGAAGTCATACAGTTCTTGGTTTTTTCTGTCTGGCTTATTTCACTTAGCATGATGATCTCAAGGTCCATCCATTTTATCACAAATGGCCCTATTTCATCTTTTCTTACAGCTGAGTAATATTCCATTGTGCATATGTACCACAGCTTTTTTATCCAGTCATCTATCGAAGGGCACTTTGGTTGTATCCATAACTTGGTTGCTATGAACAGCACTGTAATGAACCTTGGGGTACGTAAACCTTTGTGCACTAAGGTTTTCAAATTTGGGGGGTAGATACCCAGAAGGGGAATTGCCAGGTCATATGATGATTCCATTTCCAATTTTCTGAGGAACCTCCACACTGTTCTCTATAGTGGTTGTACCAATTTGCACTTCCACCAACAGTGTGCAAGGGTTCCTTTTTCTCCACATCCTCTCAAGCACTTGTTATTCCTTGTCTTGTTGATAATAGCCATTCTGACAGGTATAAGGTGGTATCTCATTGTGGTTTTGATTGTGTTTCCCTAATAGCTAATGAAGTTGAGAAGTTGACATTTTTTTCATATATCTGTCGGTCATTTGTATGTCTTCCTAGGTGAAGTGTCTGTTCAGGTCCTCTGCCCACTTTTGAAATGGATTGGGGTTTTTCATTGTTGTTGAGTTGTATGAGCTCTTTATATATTTTAGATATTAACCCCTTATCAGAGGCATTGTTTGCAAATATTTTCTCTCACTCAGTTGGCTGTCTCCTTGCTTTGTTGATAGTTTCTTCTGCTGTGCAAAGCTTTTTAGTTTGATATAGTCCCATATATTCATTTTTGCTTTTACTTCCCTTGCCTCTGAGGTCAAGTTCATGAAGTTCTTCCTGAACCGAAGGTCTATAATTTCAGTACCAATGTTTTCTTCTATACGGTTTATTGTTAAATGGTCTTTAATCCATTTTGAGTTAATTTTGGGATATGGTGACAGTTCACAGTTCAGATTCATTCTTTTGCATGTGATTTTCCAATTTTCCCAGCACCATTTTCCCCACTGTATATTTTGTGCTCCTTTATCAAAAATTATCTGTCCATATATTTGTGGGGGTTTTTTGGAGTGGGGACATTCTATTCTGTTCCATTGGTCTGTGCGTCTGTTTTTCTGCCAATACCAAGCTGTTTTGATTATTGATGCTTTGTAGTTTAGATTGAAATCAGGAAGTGTGCTGCCTTCAGCTTTATTCTTTGGCTATTCAGTGTCTTTTGTGGTTCCATACAAATCTGATAATTTTTTAATCTACTTCTTGAAAAAATGTCTGTGGGATTTGATGGGAATTGCATCAAATCTGTATATTGCTTTGGGTGATATGGCCGTTTTAACAATGTTGAGTCTTCCGATCCATCAACATGAAATATCTTTCCATTTCTTTGTGTCCCCTTCAATTTCTTTTAATAGTGTCTTATAGTTTTCAGTGTATAAGTTCATCACATCCTTTGTTAAGTTAATTCCTAGGTATTTTATCCTTTTTGCTGCTATTGCAAAAGGTATTGATTGTCATTTCTTTTTCTGAAGTTTTGTTGTTTGTATATAGAAATGCAATTGATTTTGATACATTGATTTTGTATCCTGCAGCCTTATTGTATTTGTTTCTAATAGTTTTCAGTGGAGTCTTTGAAATTTTCTATATAAAGGATCATGTCATCTACAAATAGTGAGAGTTTGACTTCTTCCCTCCAAATGTGGATACTTTTTATACCTTTTATTCCTTTCTCTTGCCTAATTGCTGTGGCTAGAATTTTTAGTACTGTATTGAATAGCAGTGGTGACAGGGGGCATTCCTGTCTTGTTCCTGATTTTAGGAGAATAGGCTTCAGCTTTTCCCCACTCAGTATGATATTAGTGGAGGGTTTGTCATACATACAGGGCCTTTATTATGGTGAGGTACTCTCTTTCTATACTTACTTTATTCAGTGCTTTTATCATAAATGGATGGTGTACCTTGTCAAATGCTTTTTCTGCATCAATTGATATGATCATATGGTATTTAATCTTTTATTTTGTTTATGTGGTGTATCACATTGACTGATGTATGTGTGTTGAACCATCCTCATGCTCCTGGTATGAACCTCACTTGATTGTGTTGTATATTCTTTTGAATGCATTGTTGTATTCTATTTGCTAATATTTTGCTTAGGATTTTGCATCTGCATTCATCAGAGATACTGGTCTATAATTTTCTTTTTTGTGTTATCCTTACCAGGTTTTGGTATTAGGGTAATGTTGGCTTCATAGAATAAGTTGGGAAGTATTGTCTCATCTTTAATTTTTTTGAAGAGTCTGAGAAGGATAGGTGTTAATCCTTCTTTGAATGCTTGACAAAACTCATTGGTGAGTCCATCTTGTCTGGGGCTTTTGCCTTTGGGAAGGTTTTGAATGATTGTTTCAATTTATTTTCTATTGATTGGTCTGTTTAGATTATCCAGTTCTTCTTGGTTCAGTCTAGGTAGACTATATGTTTCAAGGAACTTGTCCATTTCTTCTAGGTCAGTGGTTCTCAACCTTCCTAATGCTGTGATCCTTTAATACAGTTCCTCATGTTATGGTGACCACCATAAAATTATTTTCATTGCTACTTCATAACTGTAATTTTGCTACTGTTATGAATTGTAATGTAAATATCTGATATGTGTTTTCCGATGGTCTTAGGTGAACCCTGTGAAAGGGTCGTTCAACCCCCCAAAGGAGTCGCAACCCACAGGTTGAGAACCACTGTTGTACATGATTAAATTTGGTAGCATGAAGCCTTTCATAATATTTTCTTATGATCCTTTGTATTTCTGTGGTATTAGTCATAATTTCTCCTCTTTTTTTTTTTCTATTTTGGTTATTTGTGTCTTTTCTCTGTGTCTTTTGGTGAGCCTAGCCAGGGGGTTTTCAATTTTATTGATTTTTTCAAAACAACAGCTCTTTGTTGCATTAATTTTTTTTCAATTATCTTTCTGTTCTCAGTTTTGTTTAGTTCTGCTCTAATTTTTATTATTTCTTTCCTTCTGCTGACTTTGGATTTTTTTCTATTCCTCTTTCTCTAGTTCTTTAAGGTGAGATGTTAGCATGTTTGCTTGTGATTTTTCTTGTTTCTTGAGATAGGCCTGTAATGATACAAATTTCCCTCTAATTACTGCTTTTGCTGCATCCCAATAATTTTGATACATTGTATTTTCATTGTCATTAGTTTCTATGTATATTTTATTTGCTTTTTTATTTCATTTTTGATCAGTCATTTTTAAATAACATCTTATTTAATTTCCATGTATATGTGATTTTTTCTGCTCTCCTTTTGCAATTGATCTCCAATTTCAAAGCTTGTGGTCTGAGAACACACTTGGTATGATTTCAATCTTCTTGAATTTGCTGAAGTTAGTTTTGTGTCCCAGCCCAGCATATGTTCTATCCTTGAGAATGTTCAATGTGTACTAGAAAAGAATGTATAGTCTTATGTTATAGACTGAAGTGTCCTACAAATGTCAATATGTCCAATTTCTGTAATGTTTCATTTAAAGCTGATATTTCCTTATTTATTTTCTGTTTGGATGATCTGTCCATGGCTGTTAAGGAAGTGTTTAGGTCCCCTACTATAATCATGCTTTTGTCAGTATCTCCCTTTAGATCCGTTAGTAGTGGCTTTATAAATTTTGGTGCTTCCAGACCGAGGACATATGTATTAATGAGTGTCATGTCTTCTTTTTGTATTGTCCTTTTTAATATTATGAAATGTCCATCTTTGTCTCTTGTAACCTTTTTTTATCCTGAAGTCTATTTCACCAGATATCAGCACGAAAACTCCTGCTTTTCTCTGGATGCCATTTGCTTGGAGTATTGTTTTCCACCTTTCACTCTGAGTCTGTGTTTGTCCTCGTCGCTAAGTTGTATTTCCTGGAAGCAGCATAGGGATGCATTTTGTTTTTTAATCCAGTGTACTACTCTGTGCCTTTTTATTGGTGAGTTCATTCCATTTACATTTAGGGTGATGATTGATATATGAGGATTTCCTATTGCCATTACTTCCTCCATTTTTTAAATTTCTTTTTTGTTGTCCCAACACTTCCCCATTTATTTTGATTTTTGTTTCAAGTCAAAGACCCTCCTTCAGTATTTCTTGAAATGCCAGCCTTGTGATGGAGAATTCCCTCAGCTTCTGTATGTCTGAAAAGGTCTTTATTCCTCCTTCATATCAAAAGAATAACTTTGCTGGATAAATTATTCTTGGCTGGAAGTTTCTCTCTTAATATTCTGAATATTTCATTCCACTCCCTCCTGGCTTGTAGAGTTTCTGCTGAGAAGTCTGATGATAGCCTGATGGGATTTCCTTTAAGGGTTATAGTTCTTTTTTTCCCCCTGGTTGCCTTTAGAATTCTCTCTTTGTCTTTGATTTTTAACACCTTCAGTGTAATATGCCTTGGAGAAGACCTACTGGGGTCCTGTTTTATTCTTGAATTTAGGGTTGCAAATTTTTTCATAGGTTTGGAAATTTCTCTTCTACTATTTGTTTAAGTAAGTTCTCCATAGAGTTCTGTTCTGCCCTTCTAATATTCCTATTATTCTTTTTTTTTTTTTTTTGGGGGGGGGTAGTTCCCTGGCTGGGAATTGAACTCAGGCTACGGTGTTGTGCACGCCAAAGCCTAGCCACTACACCACCAGGGAACCCCTATTCCTATTATTCTAATGTTGTTCTTTCTAATGGAGTCAGATAGTTCTTGTAGAGTTCTTTCATTTCTTTTAATGCTCAGATCTCTTTCTTCTTCCTTTTGTGATGTTTCCATGTTCCTATCTTTGAAACCACTAATTATTTTCTCCATCTGGTCAGACCTGTTCCCTATTGTAGTTAATTCATTTCTTTTATTGTATTACCTCTAGAATTTCTATTTGATTCTTTTTTATAGTTTCAATTTCTTTGTTAAACTATTTCTTTTGTTCACAGATTTCCTTTCTGAGATCATTTATCTGTGTCTGGGTTCTCTGCCAACGTTCTTTAAGCTCTCTGAGTGTGTTAAGAACTGCAGTCTTAAATTCTGTGTTCTTAGATCATATATTTCCAAATCCATAAGTTCCTTTTCTGGAGATTTTTCATTTTCTTTCTGAGCAGCTTGAATACTAAGGTACTCATTATTCTTAATGTGTTTCTTTTCCTGGTCATGAGGATGTTTTCCCTGATGAATATAAAGAGATTCTGCTTTCACTTTCTAGTTGGTGTCACTGTAGCATCTTACAATACTTTCTTTTGGTCATTTGGACTTCTCCCTCTGGGAGCTTTCCTGCAAGGTGGACTTCTCTTCTTTGACCAGTCACCTTAGTCTCAATGTGTCTCTTCTTTGGGAAAATGTGGTAGGTGATGGTGTGCTATGTCTCTGAGATCAGTGCAGGGAAAAACTGCTGCACCTGTGCTTTGAAGTTTCCCTGAGGCTTCCTGCCAGTTTCTGCAGGGGTGGGGTTTGTTGGGAAGGGCGCAGGTTTGTTTGCTCAACAGGGTTATGGCAGTTTGTCTTTTTCATCTGAGTGTAAAGCAGGTACTAGGTGAAGTTGGAAGGGTGAGCTTTGGGAGAGAGTTAGGGGAAGCAGCCAGGTTCTGTGTCTATAGTATCTGCCTGGAGGTAGTGGCAGTGTGGGTTATAGCTGCTTTGTGTCCCAAGTTCACTTCCCTTGGTGCTGGCTCGGCTGTTACGCTAACCTGTTCCTCCCCAGTAGAGCACTGGGCAAGGCTGGGTACGTGCATGCCACAAAACAAAAGCCTGTTTCTCCAGAGGTAGAACACAAGACATGCTGTCAGGGGCACCCAAAACATAACCTGATTCTCAATAGGCAGAACAGCCGGCAGGCCCAAGCAGGTGCATGCCGCTTGCTCAGCCTTTCTCTTTTCTACTGAGTCCATGTTTCAACCAGGACTCTGTTTTATTCTGGTCAGCTTTACCACAGCAGCCAGCTCTTAGTTTGAAACTCACCCTGAGTCAATTTGTGGTTGAGCCAACATTGTCGTGCCTGTCTCTTTTGATCATACCGCTGGCAGCTGGAGCCCTATTTTCACCCAAAGCAATTTAGAAGCTTTTGTTCAGCCTCTAACACACCCAGGGTGCAGCGCTATGATTGGAGCCCCAGCACCCCACAACTCGGGTTCGAGTTTTAACTCACCCACAGTCTCAGCCCATGCCTCTGCTCTTCTTGTTTCTCAGCCTCCAACCCATCCAGGATCATGCTGCTCTTCAGCCCATGTCCCCAGGCGCCCACCTCACTCCTTCTTCTGCCAGCCCTGGATCACATTCTGCAGCAGCTCCATCTCTGCTCTGCTCCCTTCCTTCCTCTCCCATCTGCCCCTTCTCTGATCTTCAGGGTTTCTTTTTTTGTAATGCATGGATCTCTCAGCTGAGGCCTTGCCACTCAGGGTTTCCCCCAATTGATCAGCTGTTCAATTATATTTTTAGGAGAGGTTTCAAAGATCTCCTCTTTTGCCAAGATCTTAGGTCCCTTCCTCAAAGTTCTTAATTGCAAATAAAATAAACCAACTCTAGATGATTTAAGAGGCAAATCATTTACTGAGAGAATATTGGGGAGCTCACCAAATCTCTCAAAAGTCAGGATAACCTGGCTCAGAGAACAGGCATGATATTGCTAATCAAGATGGCAAAGTAGGTAAGTGTTGTTATTGCCTCCTCTTACAATGACATCAAAGTTACACACTACAAAAATAATAATAATAATAACATTGAGGATTACCTGAAGTTTAGCTGAACAGAAGTCCTACCACTAAGACTATACAGAAACCACATTGAGGTAGGATAAGTGAGACAGAGAACAAGCTGTTCCCACACCCACATGTGGCAGTTAAAAATCAGGAGTGATATCTCAGATGCAGAGGTTTCCCCTAGGAAGGGAGGAGCCCCAGCCCCACCTCAGGATCCCTAGCCTGCAGTTCCAGTACCAGGGAGAAAAGTCCCCATAACTTCTAACTATAAAAACCAGCAGACATTGTGGCTGAGTGAGATAGAGAACTGCTGGAGTCCTGGGCAGTCTTCTTAGAGGGCCCACATGTGGATTTATTCACTGGATTCACTTGACCTGAGTTCCAGCACTGGGCAGCATCTCAAAAAGCACCAGGGACACATGGAGAGAAACTGAATTGTCTGGCTTCAGGGTGAGGGTTGGCAGCTTTCTCCCAAATAAAAGTGCTGGCAGAGGCCATTGTTTCTTTGTTGAGCTCCCCCACTTCCAGCATGTAGACTTAGAGGGTATCATATATGAGTCTTCATCAACCAGTCTAACACTCTTCACCCCACCCTGGTAATTCCCTGAGAGCCTGCCCCACCCAATTGAGGGTCCACTGAAGCCATTTCCAGTGACTTTTCCATACAAATAATCTGTCTTGGCTCATGCTGCAAACTTTCCTAAAATTTCTCAAAGGTTTACAAACTCCAAACAAGCAGCATCTGGCCTTAGTGTGCTTTGTACCTCCTGCTGAGTAGCCCCAGCTTGGCATTGGCAGCAGCCCGTCTTGGTTTGCAGCTTGGCCTCTCCCATGCACCTCCAAGCCTAGCACTGGTGGTGGCCATCTGCTGATTGTTTTGTGGTCCATTCCAGGTGGTCCATGGCAGGGCACAGACTATAGCTAAACTTAGCCTGTGGCTGGGCCCCTCTCAGGAGGCCCTGAGGCCAGCACATCCATTGGCCAAGTTCAAACCAAATTGGAGCACCATCCAGCTGTCTCCATGGACAACACACCCAAAGGACAGACTGGGCAGGCACAAGAGCCCTGATAAAGTGAACTCTGCTCTGTAGGGTTAGCTCTTGTACAACTCCTCCACTGTAGACACAGCCAGTTCTTACATCCAATCAGCCTGAGAGTCAATACCTCCCACTGACATCAAAATGGTAACCAAGGCTCAACTACAACAGGACAGCACACACAACCCATATGAGGGACACACCTGCAGCACCCAGATCAGATGACCAGAAAGACTACTGCACTAGGCCCTACAGAACATCTACTACATAAGGCCATTCTACTAAGACTGGGAAGCATAGCAGCCCTACCTAATGCATAGAAACAAACACAGGGAAGCAGCCAAAATGGGGAGACAAAGAAACATGTTCCAAATGAAATAACAGAACAAAGTGCCAGAAAAGGAACTAAATAAAAATAAACCCAAGCAATCTATTAGATGCAGAGTTCAAAACACTGGTTATAAGGATGCTCAATGATCTCAGTGAACATTGCAACAAAAAGATAGAAAACATAAAAATGGAGACAGAGAATATAAAAAAGAACCAGTCAGAAATAAAAAATATAACTGAAAAGAAAAATACATTCAAGAGAATCATCAGTAAATTAGATAAAGCAGAGGATCAGATCAGCAAGAAGCACAGAGTCCCAAACAAGATTAACCCAAAGAGGCTCACACCAAGACACATCATAATTGAAATGCCAAAGGTTAAAGACAAAGAAAGAATCTTAAAAGCAGGAAGAGAAAAGCAGTTAGTTAACCTGCAAGGAACTCCCATAAGACTATCAGCTGATTTTTCAACAGAAATTTTGCAAGCCACAGGGGATTGGCACAAAATAGCCAAAGTGATGAAAAGCAAAGACCTACAACCAAGATTATTCTATCCAACAAAGCTATCATTTAGAATCAAAAGACAGATAAAGAATTTTCCAGAGAATAAAAAGCTAAAGAAATTTAACACCACCAAACCAGTATTACAAGAAATGTTAAAGGAACTTCTTTAAGAAGATCATAAATATGAATAATAAAATGTCAATAACTACATATCTATTAACAATTATTTTAAATGTAAATGGGTAAAATGCTCCAATCAAAAGACATGAGGTAGCTGAATGGATAAAAAAACAAGACCCTACATATGCTGCCTACAAGAGGCTCACTTCAACTAGAAAGACATATGGACTGAAAGTAAAGAGATGGAAAAAAGATATTTTATGAAAATAGAAATGAAAAAATAAAAAAGCTGGGGTAACAATACTTATACCAGGCAAAATAGAGTTTAAAACAAAGGTTATAACAAGAGACAAAGAAGGACCCAGTAATCCCATTTCTGGACATTTATCCAAAGAAATCCAAAATACTACTTCAAAGTGACATGTGCATCCATGTATTCATTGCAGCATTACTTATAATAGACAAGATGCAGAGGCAACCTGAGCATTCATCAATGAATGAATGGATAGGAGAGATAGTACATATATACAATGGAATATCACCCAGCCATAAAAAAAGTAAATAAATGAAACCTTGCCATCTGCAACAACATGGATAGACCTAGAGGGTATTAAGAAAGACAAATGCCATATAATTTCACTTACATATGGCGTCTAAAGAACAAAATAAACAAAATAAAAACAAACTCATAGATACAGAGAACATTTTGATGGTTGCCAAACTGTCAGGGAGTGGTTTTGGTGGGTGGGTGGGGGGGTTATGAATAAAGGGGAAAGGATTAAGAAGTACAAATTGGTGCTTACAAAATGGTCATGGGGTTGGAACTTACAGCATAAGAAATACAGTCAATACTATTGTAATAATTATATATGGTGTCAGGCGGGTCCTTGATTTATCAGGGTAATCACCTTTTAAGTTATATAAATGTCTAATCACTACATTGCATACCTGAATCTAACTTAATATTGTATGTCAACTGTAATGCAAAAAATTTTTTTAATTATTTAAAAGGAAGAAAAAATAAAAACAGGCAGAAAACAAAGGGAGGCCAGACAGCACAAACCACAACCAAAACCATCCTACCAAGCCAGTCCGTGGAGAACAGCTGCCTCTTCCAGCAAACACTAGACACTGTCGCTGGCACCCAAGACCACCTTGGGCACTAGGCACTGCTGCTCGTTCCTCAGTCATGTCTCCCCCACAAGCAGAATGTTGTAGTCATTGCCACTACCTCTAGAATAAATTCTGCATCACCTTTTTTATTTGCATCAATTGACCCAGATTAAATGCCCTATGAGTAAGGTTGACTGATTGGCTGTCATGTGAGGTCACATTACTGGCCTCTGCCTTCCAGAGGAGCCAGAGCCACAGGGAGGTGACTTTTTCAACCTCATATTGAGGAGCAGACATCCCACAAAGCTTCATTTAAAAAAAAATGAGTTTACATGCTGGGTGGCTGCTAAAAGTGACAACTGTCAATGAAAATACAACTTTCTTTATATATTTAAACCACAAAAAAATTAATGCTTCTACTTAATTTAACCAGTCCTACATTATACCAGGAATGCCTAATATATACATATATACATATGTGTGTGTGTGTATACACACACACACATTTTAAAAGATGTTATCTATGTTCTACTTTTCAAAGTTGAATTTAATTACGGTAGAAAAGTATAGTGTGACAATTGCTCAAAAGATAGTGTTAATCAAATGAATGCTAGCATCACCATTCAACAGGTAGGATGATCAGAAAAAATGGCAGAAGCACGGTTGTTCAAGGAGCACAAGACCATTGTGAAGTGGTATTTGAAATTTAAGAACGTTGTCTGAGTTTCCCCCATGTTCTCCTGACTTAACACCCCTTGACTTCTCCCTATGGGGGACCTTAAATGATGTGGTGTACCATGGAAAACCAGCTACACTGGTGGTACTTAGGGAAGGAATTGAAACAGCATGCCCGGCAATACAAGTGGACAATTTGGTCAACACTGCTATAACTTGCATTCATGTTTTGTTATTGGTATATATTGAGTATTATAATTTTAGTACAGTTTTTTCCTTTGCTTAAACTGTGTATACATTTTTGACACCCTCTGTGTGTGTATATATATATATATACACACATATATGTATATGTGTGTGTGTGTACATATACACACACACACAAATATATACAGGATAGAGAACCCAAAGTCACAATAGTACTGAATCTAATATTAATATATCAAAGTGAATGGTCCATTCAGTGTACAAGGTTCAACTGAACAATCTGAGGAAAGTAGGATGTGTGTATGTGTGTGTAGATATCGGGTGGGTATGTTACAGAGATGGATGGGCAGAAACAAATAAAGTAAGAGAAAGAAAGAAACAGAAAAGAGCAAAAGAGCCCTAGACTGTATGTTAACACAGCTCTAAAAGCCCAAGTGACCTGGAAAAAAATTACTCCAAAGCTAAAAGAAATTTTGTAGATAATTAACACCCCACAGCATCAATATACTTTGGGGAACTATTAATGCCCAATATCCTCAGATTATTTTCCCTAAAGCAATGGTTTTATCATGTAACTCCCCACTTAGAAACTTCTAATGGCTCCCCAATGCCAGAGATTAAAATCCCTATTCCTTAACATGTTAATAAAGGCCCTGCCTAATCAATCTCCCAAAATGAAGAATCAACTCTCCATAAATGTTTTTCTTCTTCTTACCTCGTGATTTTTCTTGAGTTATTTTCCTTTCCCAATTTTAAAAAGACCTTCCTTGTCTCTTCAACTATATCAATACTAGTCATTCTTGAAGACCCCAATTAAGTATTTCTTTCTCATTTCCCAACTCTTTTAAATCTCCCATCTTAGAACTCCATTTTGCCTTTAATCATATAGACCCTCACCACTGTAAATGTATTCAGCTTTTGGGTTATGCATAGGCTGACCAGACATACCATTTTAAATGGGGCAGGAGGTGAACAAGATGGCGACCGGAGAGGAGGTTCCTAAAGCCTCTCCCAGAAAACACAATTGAACGGCCACCCAGGAGCCAAGAAAGAGGACCCTAGGTGACAAAAATATGGCAGCTGAGACATCCACGCATTGCAAGTAAACACCTAAGGTTTGGAGAGAAAGGGGCGAGCGGGAGAGAGGGGAGGGAGCAAAGACAGATTGCAACAGGACCCAATCACGGCTAACTGCAGTGCATGGGAGGGGAAAAGCCAAGGGGCGACAAGAGGAAAAGCCCTAGCAAAGCTGCAGAACAGTGGGAGTCCACTGGGGAGCTAGGCTGGGGAGCTGGAATTTGGAGCGGCGAGTTGGGGACAGACCTTGGGAGCCAGCCTCTGGAACTCTTGAGTGGTAGCAGGGCTGAGCGAGGACTCTGAACTGCAGAGACGACATCTTGGTTCTAGGCTCCCTTCGGACCCACAGCGCAGGCGCACGCAGCTCCCACACAGGGCTGCAGTTCCTGGTCCCGGCCCGCTGCGGGGGTGAGCCGGCTGCTGCACGGGCAGTGCACATTCCCTACACGGGGCTGGGGCTCCCATTCCAGCCCGCTGTGCTGCGGAGGTGGGCCGGCTGCCCACGCGGGCAGCGCACAGTCCCTACACAGGGCTGGGGCTCCTGTTCTGGCCCACTGCGGAGGCGGGACGGTTGCTGGTGCAGCGTGTATGGCTCCTGCGCAGGGCTGCGGCTCCCATTCCAGGCCCGCTGCGGAGGCGGGCCGGCTGCCTTCCTACCACGGAGTCAGACCCACAGCTTCAGACTTGTGTGCATGCCTGCTCATGCGCCCCTGGGTCCTAAAAGCAGTGCGAGCCCGCAGACTCTGCCCCAACATTTGGCCACAGAAGCAGGCCCGGGAAGAAAGGCAGATTTGATAGCATTCGCCACAGCCAGCAGGAGCAGCCTTGGCCCGCATCACCTAGCTTCCCCAGCATAGGGCAGAAGGTGGAGCTGCCTCAGTGTGCCTTTGTTGGCCTCTCCCCTTTCCTACAACCTTCCCAACCAACTAACTAACTACAGGAAGTGGAGGGACCATGATAGATGCACACCGCCTCCAAACGTAGCAGGAGACCAGAAATAAGAAATAAACAACCCCTTTCTCTCCCAAAACTTGTCCCCCCACCCCCGTACCACCTCATGTCTGCCCTACAGCAAGACACCACAAAAGTACCAATCTGGGCTCCTGGGCACTACTGAACATAACGCCCTCATGTCAAAAAGGAAGAACCCAGAAGACAGGATGAATTCCTTAAAAACTAAAACTCCTCAGAAAGAACGGGACATTTATCAAGACAGCTTCTTAGACCTAGAAGTTTCTGAATTAAGTGACAGAGAATTTAAAGTAGCCATTCTAAAGGCTGTGAGAGAAATGAAAACATACTGGCAGAGCACCATGGCTGACATAAACAACATAAAAAAGGACATGAATGACATAAAAAAGGAACTTCATGAACTAAAGGAACAATTTAACAAAGAAATTCAAAACATAAGGCAGATTGAGATGGAAATGTGAGAGA
>PVJL010008711.1:0-64244 GCA_004026885.1 Lyroderma lyra
GGGTCCTGTTGCGATCCGTCTTTTCTCCCTCTCCTCTCTCCCGCTCACCCCTTTCTCTCCAAACCTTAGGTGTTTACTTGCAATGCGTGGATGTCTCAGCTGCCATTTTTTGTCACCTAGGGTCCTCTTTCTTGGCTCCTGGGTGGCCGTTCAATTGTGTTTTCCGAGAGAGGCTTTAGGGACCTCCTCTCCAGTTGCCATTTTGTCCTCCTCTATGACAACTTTTATTTACATCCCATTTGGAGTTTTTAGGTGGTTTAAGGGAATTTTGGTTCTTTAAGGACAGGTGTTATTCAGAGTATTAATTATTAAAACTTTTCTCCTTTAGTGAATGATAATCAAATTTCTTCCTTTAATTGCCTAAGCTATTCCAGACTGTAATTTAAGCAAATTAGGAAGATGTCTTATTACCTCGCTCATGACATCAGGATACCATTTAGTTACTTATCAAGCTTTTATTGAGTCACCAAAGAAATGCTAATATTTTGGTAAGTACTTGGACAAGCATATTAAAAATTAATAAGTCTGGGAACCCAAAAGATGCCACAGTTTTAGCGAGTGAAGAGGTTAGGCAGTAGAAGAATCAGACACTTTTCTGATAAATGAGTAGATGTTATTAGTTTTGACATACCATGGCTGCACTGCAATATTATGCTTCTTGCCACTTTTAGAAACATCTGGTACAGAAAAAGATGTACATAAGGATTTCCATGGGTACAAATTGAACTACTTTATCAGTTGGAACTTTTGGCCCATGAGTGTAGGAGGGAAGTTCACATATTGGGAATAAATTACCCAAAGTTTTAAAATTCACAATATACTTGATACTGTGCAATTGGGATACTTTATTCACCCAGAAAATAAGGTCCACCAAGTGATGTTTTTGGCATAATCATAAGAATTCTCAAACTTCGTGGATTAAATATTAGCTGGACCCTTTCCTGGAGGAATTACTACACAGGTAGAAAAGCAGCCATGAACCTAAATCAGGCCTAGCCCTGAGTATCTTCATTCAGTAAGTATCTTCATTGAATGTTCCTATATGCCAGGCACTGGACAAGATACATGGAGAACAAAGATGGATGAACCATAGTCTGACTTCGAGTTGCTCACAGGCTAGGTGGGAAACAGACATGTTTATAACTAATGATAAGAAACTTGATAAATTCTGATACAGGATTTGAACAAAGTGCTGTGGAAACACAGAAGAGAAAGTTAAGTGCTTGCTAACAACAGTAAAGACCATGGAAATGGTCTTTATGGGTTACCAGGTTCCCTGGCAGATGGTCATTAAGACTGTGCTACAACCCCACTCTAGAGGCAGTTCATTGCAATTTTAGGCATTTCTGTTGAATTAATTCAAATTAATATTACATGAACGCTTGTCAGGAATTCTGTTGAGTTTATCATAGCTGTTTTCTATTTAATCCTTGCCTTACCAAGTGTAGGTAATACTTCTAATATCCCGCTTTTCAGATGAACAACTAAGGCTCACAGAGGTTAAATATGATAGACTCTTTGTTAAGAAACCAGCACTTTCAAGCAACTAGCACACACACACACAAAGAAATAATTCTTTAAACGAAAATGAAATAAAATCAGTTTCTAGTGGAAATGTAAATTTAAACTTGGCATGCTGTGCTGTAAGCCCACACTTTATGTACCACATTTTGTCTCTCACTCTCACCCAGTTCACTGTGTCAGTATACTAGTAAGTTGGGATCTATTGTTATTCAAATTTTGTATTCTCACTCAACCCCAAGTATGTGAAACAAGTCTCAAGTAAGTGCAAACACATAGTGTTTACCCTCAAGCAGAAGATGAAAATATGCAAAAGGTTTGAGAAAGGTGAGAGTCATGCAGGGCTCCTGGAGGAATTTAAAGTCAGTTTGTCAATGATCTACATTAAAGCTCAGTCTCAGAAAGTAAAAGTTTTATGTTAAGTTGGAGAGTGAGAAGAGTGTGGAGAAGCATTATACTCTTTACACACTGAAAATGAAAGTCCTTGACCAGGTCTTGTGTGAGTGGTTTTCACTGAAATGATCTGAAGGTGATTATATTTCTGGATCCACGCTGCAGGAAAAAGTGAGAGAGTTCAATGAGAAAAATGAACATTAAATGTCAATGTTTATTTTCAAGTGACTGGCTTACCCAGTTCAAGGTTCTTCATAGTATTTGTAAGTAGACTTGTCAGGTGAGCAGAAATTGGCTTAATTTGAGGCTGCAGCTTCATTTTGTAACATTTCATGAATTTGTTGCAGAGAATATCTTGGTCCCAGAGCAGATATATAATGCAGATAAGATTGAATTAATGTGGGAGTGTCTGACTAATTCTGCTTTGCTGGTGGTAATGAGGAGGTAGCTCATAGGTCCAAGCTAAGTAAAGAGTGTATAGCTGTGCTTATTTGTGAAAATGCAGCAGAAAATTATAAGATAAAGTTGTGTGTGGTTGACGAATTTGCTAAACCAAGGTGCTTTAATGTTAACTTTCCTGTAGATCAAGAATGTCTAACCTGTGGCCTAGGAAGTCTTTGAATGTGGCCCAAGACAAATTCTTAAAACATTATAAGATTTTTTTTGGTGACTTTTTTTTTAAGCTCATCAGCTATCATTAATGTTAGTATATTTATGTGTGGTCCAAGACAATTCTTCCACTGTAGCCCAGGGATGCCAAAAGGTTGGACACCACTGCTGTAGATTATTATGCACAGAATAACAGTTGGATGGATGTAGACAGTTTTACTAAGTGGTTTCATTATTTGTTTGTCCCCAGAGTTAAAGAAAATGTATGAAAGAGAGTAGTAAAGTTTTATTGCTCCTGGGTAACTGTTGCACACCGCCTCCTGTGGAAGCATTAATTAATGGTAATATTTTTGTATATTATCTTCCAGCTAATGTCAGAAATCTGATTCAACCAATGAATCAGAGAGTGATAAAGAATGTAAAAATTTTTACAGGTGTGACTTGATGCAAAAATTAACTGATTTTTTTGAGGGGGTAATTCCCTGGCTGGGAATTGAACCACCAGGGTACCCCCCAAAATTAACTAATTTTGATGGGACAATTCTGGACTTTCAGAAAAAATTTAATCTCAAAGATGCCATCTATACTGCCAGTTGTGCTTGGAATTCTGTGAGAAGTGAAACATTATGGAAATGTTGGAGAAAGTTGTGGTCAGCTGTGATGTCTGTGAAATCCTCCTTCCTCCTCTTCAGTTGATTTTGAGAGGTTTCCAGTCAATAGCACAGCTGCCAGTAACAGAGTTTATGATTAAAATCTGTGAGTTAGTTGACTGCTAATGACAGAATAGATTTGTCTTGAGTGAATTCAATGACTGACTTGCTGTAGATGAAACTATTCCAGTAACTCATACATTAAATACAGAAGACATCATAGAAGTTGTGAATTGTGGAAAAATGAATATTGCAGGGGAGTCAGAGAATAATGCCAATAAGTGTGAGGTAGAAAAGTGTCCTGGCAGACAGTTACTATAGCATGTGAAACCTTAATAGCATTTGCAGGACAGCAACTTTTCTTGATTTTTCAGCATGTTGTGTAGCTGCCCATCATGCAAAATGGGATTTTGCATGAAAGGTGTAGGGTCTCAAAACAAGGTCATATTCATTCATTTTTTCAAAAAAGCTGCTCACAAGTTTGCCAGTAGAGTATCCTCTACTGATGTAGATCCAAAACCATCTATATCTACTTCTCCTGATTCTGTCCCAGCTACATCATCAGATTCTGATCCTGATGCAATCTCTACCCAGTAAACTCTCTACCCCCACTGTTACAATTTTGTGTATCAGAGTGTTTTTTCTAAGTTTCTTGAAGTTAAAAAATTATGTTAGTGAAATTCATTAAGTTGAAAAGTTTACTGACTGTCATTTAACTAAAATTGCACACTGCATTCACAAAGCTCATTTTAAAATAAAACTTTTACATTAAGTTTGTCTTTATTTGTTTTAATTTGCTTTTAATTTTTGTATTTCAATATTAATTTCAAGGCAATACAGTTTATGGTATGGTATGGTACAAGATGGGGCATTGTATTATTTATAGTTAGGCTATTTTATTTTATTGTTAGACTTACTGGGATGACATTGGTTAACTAGAATTACATAGGTTCCAGGTATACAATTCTACAGTGCATTGTATATATTGCATTATGAATTCACCACCCAGTGTCAGTTCTCTTTCCATCCCATATATTCAACTCCCACTCCCTCTTATCCCACCACCTCCCCTTTTGCCCTTAGGTAACCATTAAGCTATTGAATGTGTCCATTAGCTTTTGTATCTTTGTTGCTTTCAGTTTTATATTCAAATTATGAGTGAAGTCATATGGTTCTTGATTTTTCTGTCTGGCTTATTTTGCTTAACATGATGTTATTCAGGTCCAAACATTTGTTTTGCAAATCACAGTATTGCATCTTTTCTTATAGCTGAATAATATTCCATTGATTTATGTGCCATGGCTTCTTTATCCAGCAATTTATCAAAGGATACTTTGGTTGTTTCCATGTCTTGGCCACCGTGAACAGTGCTGCGATGAACATTGGGGTACATAAGACTTGGCAGAGCAAGGTTTTTAAATATTTTGGGTAGATACCCAGAAGAGGGATTGCCCGGTCATCTGGTAACTCCATTCCCAATTTTCTGAGGAACGCCCACACTGTCCCCCATAGTGGTTGTACTGATTTGCATTCCCACCAGCAGTGTGTGAGAGTTCTTTTTCTCCACAACCTCTCCAGCATTTGTTTGTCTTATTGGCAATAGCCACTCTAACAGGTGTAAGGTGGTATCTCATTGTGGTTTTGATTTGCATTTCCCTAATTGCTAATGAGTTTGAACATTTTTTCATATGTCTGCTGGCCATTTGTATTTCTTCGTGGGAGAAGTGTTTGTTCAGGTTTTCTGCCCATTTTTTAAATTGGGTTATTTGTTCCTTTGTTGAGTCATATTAGTTCTTTATATATTTTAGATATTAGACTCTTATCAAATGCATTGTTTGGAAATATTTTCTCCCATTCAGTTGGCTGTCTCTTTTCTTTGTTGATGGTTTCTTTTGCTACAGAGAAACTTTGTAGATTGATATAGTCCTATTCATTTATTTTTGCTTTTACTTCCCTTGCCTTTGAGGTCAAGTTCATGAAGCCTTCCTTGAGCCTGAAGTCTATAAGTTTAGTACCAATGTTTTTTTTCTATACAGTTTATTGTTTCAGGTCTTATCTGAAGGTCTTTCATCTATTTTGAATTAATTTTAGTATATGATGACAGTTCACAGCTCAGATTCATTCTTTTGCACATGGTTTACTAGTTTTCCTAGCACTATCTACTGAAAAGGCTGTCTTTTCTCCATTGCATATTTTTTGCTCCTTTATAAAAAATTATTTGTCAATATATTTGTAGATTTATTCCTGGGTTTTTGATTCTTTTCCATTGGTGTGTCTGTTTGTCCGCCAATACCAAACTGTTCTGATTATTGATGTGTTGTGGTATGAATTGAAATAGGGGAACATGATACCTCCAGCCTTATTCTTTTTATTTATTATTACTTTGGCAATCTTAGGTCTTTTGTGGTTCCATACAAATCTGATAATTTTAAAAAATCTATTTCATGAAACTATGTTTGTAGAATTTTAATGGGAATTGCATTAAATCTGTATATTGATTGGGTAATATGGCTATTTTAACAATGTTAACTCTTTCTATTCATGAATACAGAATATCTTTTTATTTCTTTGTGTCCTCTTCAATTTCTTTCAAAAATACCTAATAGTTTTCCATGTATAAGTCCATCATGTTATTTGTTAAGTTAATTCTCAGGTATTTTGTTCTTTTTTTGTGATCACAGAAGGTATTGATTCTCTCATTTATTTTTCTGAAGATTCATATTTTGTTATATAGAAATGTGACTGATTTTTGTATGTTGATTTTGTATTCTGTAACTTTGCTTTATTTGTTTATTGTTTCTAATAGTTTTCTGATGGAGTCTTTGGAATTTACTATATAAAGGATCATGTCATCTGCAAATAGTGACAGTTTGACTTCTTCTCTCCCAATTTGGATACCTTTTATTCCTTTCTTTTGCCTGATTGCTCTGGCTAAAACTTCCAGTACTATATTGAATAGCAGTGGTGACAGGGAGCATCCCTATCTTGTTCCTAATTTTAGGGAAATGGGCTTCAGCTTTTCTCCATTCAGTATGATATTAACTGATGATTTGTCATATATGACCGTTCCTTCTATATACATTTTATTCAGTGTTTTGATCATAAATGGATGTTTTATTTTGTCAAAGGCGTTTTTGGCATCAATCGATATGGTCATATGGTTTTTATGTTTTATATTGTTTATGTGGTTTATCACATTGATTGATTTGCATATGTTAAGCCATCCTTGTGCTTCTGGGATTAATTCCACTTGATCATAGTGTATAATCTTTTTGATGCACTATTGTATTTTATTTACTAATATTTTGTTTAGGATTTTTGTATCTGTGTTCATCAGAGATATTGACCTATAGTTTTCTCTTTTTGTGGTGTCTTTACCAGGCTTTGGTATCAGGGTAATGTGGACCTCATAGATTGGGTTGGGAAGTATGGCCATATCTTTAACATTTTGAAAGAGTCTGAGGAGGATAGGCATTAATTCTTTGAATGCTTGATTAAATTTGTTGGTGAGACTGTCAGGTCTAGGGCTTTTGCCTTTGGGGAGGTTTTGGATGATTGCTTCAATTTCTTTACTATTGATTGGTCTATTTAGATTATCCAGTTCTTCTTTGTTCAGTCTAAGTAGACTATTTGTTTCCAGAAATGTGTCCATTTCATCTAGGTGGTTAAATTTGATGGCATAAAGCCCTTTATAATATTTTCTCATGATCCTTTGTATTTCTGTGGTATCAGTCATAATTTCATCCCATTTATTTCTAATTTTGGATATTTGTGTTCTTTCTTTTTGATCTTTGGTTAACCTAGCCAGGAGTTTGTCAATTTTATGGATTTTTTCAAAGAACTAGGTCTTTGTTGCATATATTATCCTATTGCCTTTCTGTTCTCAATTTCTTTTAGCTCTGCTCTAATTTTTATTATTTTTTTCCTTCTGCTGACTTTGGTTTTTTTTTTTCTGTTCTTTTTTTTTCTGGTTCTTTAAGATGAAATGTTAGGATGTTTACTTGTGATTTTTCTTGTTTCTTAAGATGGTCCTGTAGAGATATGTATTTCCTTCTTATTACTGCTTTTGCTGCATCCTGATAATTTTGATATGTTGTAGTTTCATTGTTGTTAGTTTCTTTGTATTTTAAAAAACTTTTCTTTTTTCTTTGATCCAATCATTGTTTAATAAGATGTTGTTTAATTTCCATGTACGTGTGGTTTTATTCTGCTTTTCTTTTTGGACTTGAACTTCAGTTTCAACACTTTGTGGTCTGAGAATACATTTGATATGATTTCAATCTTGAATTTGCTGAGGCTAGTTTTGTGTCCCAGCATATGGTCTATTCTTGAGAATGTTTCATGTGCACTATAAAAGAAGGTATAATCTTTTGCTTTACATGAAATATCTTGTAAGTGTCTTTTATGTCCAATTGCTGTAATGTATCATTTAAAGCTGATATTTCCTTATTTATTTTTTATTTGGATGACCTGTCCATGATCATCCAAGGGGGTGTATTTGTCCCCACCATAATTGAGTTTTTGTTAGTTTCCCCTTTCAGATCTATTAGCAATTGCTTTGTATATATTGGTGCTTCCTGATTGGGGGCATATATATTAATGAGTGTCATGTCCTCTTTTTCTTGTATTGACCTTTTTATCACTATGAAATGTCAATAGTGTTTCTTGTTATTTTTTCTTGTTATTTATTTTATCCTGAAGTCTGTTTCATCAGATATCAGTATGGCAACTCCTGCTTTTCTCTGGATGTTATTTGCTTGGAGTATTGTTTTCCATCCTTTTACTCTGAGTTTGTGTTTGTCCTTATGGCTCAGGTGTCTCTGGGAGACAGCATATAGATGGTTTGGTTTCTTAATCCAGTCTGCTACTCTGTGTTAGTTTATTGGTTAGTTCACTCCATTTACATTTATGGTGGTGATTGATATATGAGGATTTTTTATGACCATTACTTTGTCCCTTTTTTGTCATCCCAACTCTTCCCCATTTATTCTGATTTTTTTATTTGTTTGTTTCAGGTTGAAGAGCCTCCTTCAGTATTTCATGAAATGCCAGCCTCATGCTGGAGAATTCCCTCAGCTTCTGTATGTCTGAGAAGGTCGTTATTCTTTCTTCATATCTGAAGACAATTTTGCTGGATAATTTATTCTTGGCTGGAAGTTTCTCTCTTTTGATATTTTGGATATTTGATTCCACTTCCTCTGGCTTGTAGAGTTCCTGCTGAGAAGTCTAATGATAGCCTGATGTATTTTCCTTTAAAGATTATAGTCCCCCCCCCCCACCTTGCTCTCTTGAAAATTGTCTTTTTAATTTTGATTTTTGACATCTTCAGTATAATGTGCCTTGGAGAAGATATGCTAGGATCCAGGTTGTTAGGGGGCCTCTTTTCTTCTTGAATTTGGGGTTTCAGATATTTTGTAGGTTTGGAAATTTCTCATCTACTCTTTGAGTAAGCTCTGTAAAGTTCTGTTCTCCACCTTCTGTTATTATTATTCTTTGTTGTTCTTTCTAATTGAGTCACATAGTTCTTGTAGACTTTTTTCAGTTCATTTGACTCTGAAGTCCCTATCTTCTTCTTTCTGTGTTGTTTCCATTTTCCAATCTTTGATATCACTAATTCTTTCCTCCTTCTGGTTGGCCTTGTTTCCTATGGTAGTTAGTTCATATCTCAGTTGTATTATTGCATTGTTTACCTCTTGAGTTTCTATTTGATTCTTTTTATATTTTCAATATCTTTGTTAAAATGTTCCTTTCATTCACAGATTTTCTTTCTGGGATCATTTATCTCAGTTATAGTGCTCTGTCAATATTGTTTCAGTTCATTGAGAGATTTTAGAACTGCAGCCTTATATTCTGTGTCACTTAGATAATATATTTTCAGATCTGTAAGATACTTTTTTCTGAGTGACTTCGAATTCTAATGTACTCATTGTATTTGATGTGTTTCTTTTCCTGGGCATGGGAGCTTTTCCCATGGCAGATATAGAGAGGCCTTTTTTTCTTCCTCTTCCCAGTTGGTATTGCTATAGTGTCTTACTTAGAGGAGACACTAAGTGGTGCTAAGGGACAAGCTTTGGGAGAGAGAGATAAGGGAAATAGCTAGGCTGTGTCTCTGGCCTCCGCCTGGGCTTGGGGGCCATGGCTGCTCTGCTTCGTGTGGCAGCTCCCCTGGTTGCTGACTCTGCAGTAACACCAGTTTGTTCATTTGGGAAGTGGGGGTGTGGGGAGAGGAGAGGCCAACGCAGGGCAAGCTGGTAGCAGGTTGCACTCATGTTGGTCAGGGCCAAGTATTGGCTACCAGTTCAGCCTTTCTCCCTTCTCCTGAGCCTGTGTTTCACCCAGGACCATATTTCAGCATTTCCAAGGCAGCCACTCTCAGTTTCAAACTCACCCATAGCCATCCTGGTGTGACACTGCAGCTAGGAACCCTATTCTCATGTAGGGCATTTCAGATGCTTTTTTCAGCCTCTGATTCACCCAGGGCGTGGCACTCTTGCTGGGGCCCTAACATGCTGCTACTCAGTCCAACTTACCCATGGCCTCACAGGGTTTCAGTCAATCTTGCCTCTGCTCTTATTTCCACTTGGCTTCCTCCCTACCCTGTATTGTGTTTCTCTTTGGCTAGTGTCTCCTGGCTTCTTCCTAGTTCCTTCAGTCAGCCTGGTCAGTAGGATCAGAATCTGTATCCATGTTTCTGCTCTGCTCTCCTCCCTCCCTTCTCTCCCACTTGTCCCACTTTCTCTGGTTTTCAGGTGTTCCCTTGCAATGAGTGGTTGTCTCAGCTGAGACTGTGCCACTCAGGGTTTCCTGTGTTGGATCCTGTCCATTCAATTGTATTTTCCAGGAGAGTTTTCAAGGATTCCCCTCTCTGGTTGCCGTCTTGCTGAGACCCCAGGCCCATTTTTAATAGTAACTCTCAAGCAACCCAAACCTACATTTATCTGACATTTACTAATCACCATAGGTGCAGGTTAATGGAGAGTTTACTGTAGTTTGTTCAAGTTTATATATCCAACACTGGCTGGAATCAAAGTTTAAATGTATAGTCTGACTTCAAAATGGTGTTCTTGATCTACTTACTACTATCAAAAGTTCTTATTCTGACATCTTCAGAGAAAAAGAACAAGTTTAATTTCTCTTCCTCATGACAACTCTTCAATATTTCAAGAAAACATTCATGTGTCCATGTGCCCTGCCTTGCCTACATCCAACTCTTCTCCCATCATTCACTTTAAGATCTTTCAAATATATCCTCAAAGATACACTTTTCAGACCTTTTACTGTCATGGTCACCTCTTAGGACTCTCCTATGTCTTGATGATTGTCCTAAGAAGAAGTCTGTGGAATTATCACAGCATTTCAGAATTAGTTTGTCTACTGTTGAATAAAGTGAGTGTGGCATCTCCTTACCTGAAAAATATTCATTTTTAATGGCAGCTGCATCACTTTTATGGCTCAGGCTTCATTTGTTGTCAGTAAAGTTCATAGGTTTATTTTTCTTCCCCTTTATCTGGTCTCAATTAAATTTATGTTTAACCACACCTTCTTTGCAGGTGTTTTTTCTGATGAATTTTTTATTTTTCCCCTATATTTGACATACAATATTATATTAGTTTTGGTGTACAGCATAGTGATGAGACATTTATATAACTTATGAAGTCATCACCATGATAAATCTGGTACCCATCTCACACCATACACAATATTATTGACTGTACACCCTATGCTGTACTTTATATCCCTGTGACTATTTTGTAGCTGTGCATTTGTACTTCTTAATCTCTTTCCCCTTTTTACCTACCTTCCTATCTGGCAACCATCAAAATGTTCTCTACATCTGTGGATCTGTCCCTGTTTTGTTCATTCATTTATTTTGTTCTTTGGATTCCACGTATAAGTGGAATCATATGATGGTTTCTGCCTAACTTATTACACTCAATACCCTTTAGGTACAGCTAGGTTGTTGTAGATGGCAAGATTTTATTCTTTTTTAGGGCTGAGTTCCTAATTCCATTGTATGATTGTACCATCTATTTTTTATATTCAATATTATTATATATTAATTTTAGGTATACAGTATAGTAGCTAGATATTTGTATAATTTAAAAAGTGATTTTTCTGACTTGTCTAATATCCACCTGACCCTATACGTAGTCATTACTACATTCCCTATGCTTTACTTTATATTCCCATGACTATTTTGTAACTACCAATTTGTACTTCTTAATTTTTTCACCTTTTAACCCCAACCCCCTTCCAACTATTACCCCAACAAATCTAGTACCCATTTGACACCATATATAGCTATAACATTAGTGATTACATTCCTTATGCTATGCCCTACATCCCCATAACTACTTTGTAACAATCAATTTGTACTTTTTACTTCCTTCCCCCCTTTCTAAACATCATCCAAATCTTTTTTGCATCTATGAGTTTGTTTCTCATCTGTTTGCTTATTTTCTTCTTTAGATTCCACATATAAGCAAAATAAAATTGCATCTCTCCTTCTTTTTCTGACATTCCACTCAGCAGAGTACTCATCATGTCTTTTGATTGGAGATTTTAATCCATTATAATTGAAGGTAATTGTTGATAAATATGTTGCTATTGTCATTTTGTTATTCATAATTATTTTTTTCTGTCCAAAAGAAGTCCCTTTAACATTCCTTGTAATACTCCTTTCATGGTGATGAACTCCTTTAGCTTTTTCTTGTCTGAGAAGCTTTTTATCTGTCATTCAATTCTGAATGATGTCTTTATGGGATAGAGTAATCTTGATTGTAGATCCTTGCTTTTCATTATGTTGAATATTTTCTGCCTATCCTTTCTAGCCTACAAAGTTTCTGTTGAGAAATCAAGTGACAGTCTTAGGGGAGCTTGCTGTTTTTCTTAGGGGAGCTTGCCTTTCTCTTGCTGTTTTTAGGATTGTTGTTGTCTTTAACCCTTTCCATTTAAAATATAATGTGTCTTGGTGTGGGCCTGTTTGGGATCATCTTGTTTGGGACTCTCTGTTATTCCTGGGCTTGTATGTTGATTCCTTCATCAGTTAGGAAAATTTTCAGTCATTATTTCTTCAAGTAGTTTCTCAATCCCTTATTCTCTTCTTCTTCTGGTATCCCTATGATATAATGTCAATGTTATTATGCTTGTACAAGAGGTCTCTTAAACTATTCTCATTTTTTTGGACACTTTTTTCTTTTTGCTGTTTTGATTGGTTATTTTTTGCTACCTTGTCTTCAAAATTGCTAATATCTAAAATATATAAAGAACTTGTACAACTCAACAATTAAAAAAAAAGCAATTCAAATAAAAAATGGTCAGAGGATCTGACCAGACACTTCTCCCATGAAGATGTACAAATGGCCAACAGATACATGAGAAAACGTTCAACTTCACTAGCTACCAGGGAAACACAAATCAAACCTACAATGAGATATTACCTCACTCCTGTTAGAATGGCTATTATCAACAAGACAAGAAATAAGTGTTGGAGAGGGTGTGGAGAAAAAGAAACCCTCATACACTGCTGGTGGGAATGCAAACTGGTACAACCACTATGGAAGGTAGTATGGAGGTTCCTCAAAAAAAATTTTTTTTTTTTTTTTGCTTTTTTTTTTGTTATGTGGGTAGCTCCCTGACCGGGAATCGAACCCAGGCTGCAGCACTGACAGCTCCAGCATCCTCAAAAATTTAAGAATAGAATTACCGTATGACTCAGCAATTCCTCTTTTGCATATCTATCCCCTAAATTTGAAAACTTTAGTCCAGAAAAATATATGTATCCCAATGTTCATCACAGTACTGTTCACAGTGGCCAAGTCATCTATCAAAGTGTCCTTTGATGACTGAATAAAAAAAGAGGTGGTACATTTACACCATGGAATGTTACTCAGCAATCAGAAAAAATCAAGAACCATATGATTTCACTTACATGTGGAATATAAAACTGAAAATAACAAAGAAACAAAAACTCATGGACACTGTTAATAGTTTATTGGTTACCTGAAGGTAGGGTACCTGAAGGAGAGGGGTTGATGGAAGGGGGAGGGGAGATCAAATATATGGTAATGGATGGACAACTGACTCTGGGAGGTGAGCACTATATGCAACACATAGTTGATGTATAGTAGTATTATACATGTGGAACCTATATAATTTCTACTAACCAATGCCATTTCAATAAATTTAATAATAAAAACAATTGCTGATTCAATCCTCTGCTTCATCTTGTCTTCCAGCGATTCCTTCTATTGTATTTGTCATTTCAGTAAATTTATTCCTTATTTTTGCCTGATTCTTTTATATGGTCTTCATGTCCTCCTTTATGCTTGCTATCTCTTTGTCAAAGTTTTCACTAATTTCCTTGAGTATCTTTATAACCATTGTTTTGAACTCTGTATCTAAAAGGTTATTTGCCTTTATCTTGTTTTAGTTCTTTTATCTGGACTTTTCGGTTGTTCTTTTATTTGGGATTTATTTCTTTGTTTCCTCATTTTGGATGCCTGTCTGTGTTAGCTTCTATGTATTAGGTAGATCTGCATGTCTCTCAGGATTGCTGGGTAGTCTTCTATAGTAGATGCCCAGTGGGGCTGTTGCACGGTCCTTCTGGTACCTGTGCTGGGTGCTCCTATAAATTCTGGTTTGGTCCCAGTGCTGAGTTTGGAACTACTCAGCAAAAGTCTCAGAGCACACTGAAGCCATTCACCACCTTCCTGGGGCCTGGAGACTCCAATGGTTTTCTAAGTAAACATTGCAATGTGGGTGGGGCTGGCTGCTTACTGGAGAAAGTGCCTCTTGTGTTGGGAGAGTTGAATAGAGCTTGGTCTCAGTGAGTCAGCAGGGTGGAGTGAGCAGAACTCACCAGACCAATCAGATTCAGATTTGGCCATGGTTGAAGGGGTGGGTGTGTAACACAAGAAAGATGGCACCTGCATTCTGGCTGCATGGAAGGAAGGCCCTACTCAGGGAAAGTGGTGACTTTCCTCTAGTCCTCTCCTCAAAGCAACACACCTCACTTTACCTCTCCATATGCCTTTAATACCCTCTGAATTACTGTCTCTCTGCTAGAGCCCAGAGTGAGTGCTTGTAACTGAATCTGTGCATGGGCCCTTTAAGAGAATGTCTGGGTTTCCTGCAGCCTTCTGTCTCACCTGGAAGGTAAAATCTCCACTACTTTTCACAGCCAAAAGTTGTGGGGCTCTTCTTCCCAGCATTAGTACTCTGGGCTGGGGAGCCTACTCTGGGGCTGGGATTCCTTGCTCCTTCAGGGCAGGGGAAATCTCCTGATTCTCAACCCCCATGCAGAGGTTTGGGGCTAGCCCATTTTGTGTCTCTGACCCTCCTACCAGTCTCAAGGTGGCTTCTTCTTTGTATCCTTAGTTTTAAAATGTTTTTTTTTCAGCTAGGCTTCAGATGGTTCTCCTGGCTAGTTGTTCTGTAATTTAGTTGCAATTTTAATGTATTCATGGAATGAAGTAGGCACAGTGTTTATCTACTCTACCACCTTGGATCTCCCTTGTAGCTGTTTGTTTTTTTTTAATGTGTTCATTTACACAACGATTAAGTCATACCTTAAAAAGATACAGTCAGACATATTTTATCAACATAGAACTAGAAGCGAGGTAGGTACACTCCAAGAAGAAGGTGACTAAGCAGAGTTTCCAAGGATATTCTTTTACCTCTAAACCTCAGAAGTTTTTCTCACATGCACAAGGGCATGAAGTCAACTTCTGATGAGAAGTTAGGTCATCATGGAAGACAGGATATGTTTTCTTCAGCCATGTGGCTCAAGCTTATCACAGTGTTCCATTTGATGTCATCTTCTTGGAACTCTGTCAGAACAGGAAAACTGGCATGTGAGGAAGGGTATTCTTCTGGCAGGAAGAACTTGGCCATAGTTCTAAAGAACCAGTCCCAAATATCATAGAAAGATTGCTTAAATATAAAATAGAGCTTTACTTGGTGATACCAATCATCTTAGTATTTATTACTGGCCTCTGTAAATATTTTAGTGGCAATTAAGATTTGAAACCTTGACTATCCAGTCTTATAAAAGTTGCAAGACCTCTGGCAATCCTGAAGTGCCACTGCACCACTGCACGGTTTAAATAATATTGCCTTCCAGCTGCTGACCCTTCTGTTCTCCCTGCACCTTTCCCATGACATCACAAGATAGTGTCTCAGAAAGTTGAGACCCGATGGAATGATATTGGTTATGCTCCCTTTATGATGACATCGTTACACTGAATCCATCCACTGGGGTGGTTTTGGTACACTGAGTACCTGGGGCTGTGTGCTGGTGTGTGAAGGCGTAGTACATGTTGAAACACAATGGGGACTTTTGGAAAAAGCAGTTGCTAGGCAACATTACTCACAGACCATGGAAAAACCAGTTTCGCTTCCATGTATGTCCATCAATAAAAGCTATGCATTGGCCCAATTCAGGGCTCAGTCCTTGAGGCTTGAGTTCCTTGGCTTTACTTGTACTATATTCTTGGCTACTGTGTTTTTTCACCTTGTGTCACCCTTCTTGTTTTCCCACAGCTTGTGTCAAGCTGGACGCTACAGATAATTTAGAAAATCATTAGATTTTAAATGTAAACCAGACTTTAAATATAAATCCTAGGTGCATTGTATACTATTTCAAAATTATTTGTTTATACTTACTTAAAGCTAAGTGAATTTAATCATGAAAGTATATATTATGAGTACAGAAAAAAAAGCCATGGAATAATAAAATGGAAATTTTTTCATACTAATTTAGATTTGTGGAGTACAGTTAATTTTTTCCTGGGCTTTCCCTGGTAGGCATGATTACCATGAAAAATGGCTATATTTCAAATAAAATGTTCTACTCCACATTTGAAAATTATTTATTTAATCAAGCATACAAAAACCATTTTTCTAAATCATAGTTTGATGCTTAGGTTTAATATTTTAAAAAATCATCTTCATATGCTGTTTGAAAAGATTTTCAGAGAGGACAACTCAATTCAAATTCTGAAAGGTCAGCTCTTGCTCATGTTTATCTCTGCACTTCTTTATTGGAGTAATCTGTATGTATATTAGCAATGCTCAAAGTGTGGTCCCTGGACCAGAAGCATTGGCATAGCATAGAAACATGTCAGAAATGCAAATTCTCACTCCACTCCAGACCTCCTGAGCTGGAAACTAGGAAAATGGAGTTAAGCACTGTGTATTTTAACAAGCTTTCCAGGTAACTCTGATGCTCACTAAGTTTGAGAACCACTGGGCTAACTGTTTCAAGCTGCATAGAATTATTTAATGCTATGTAGCCAAATTATGATGGAGCAAAATAAGGAGAAACTTTTATTTCTACTATGATTCCCACCTTCTCACTCATATAAAGGAATAATTATTTCCTTTTTCTTTAGGAAATCAAACTAGATTTCCTGAAATGTCTAGAATTTATACTGATAGAGGAATGCTTAATTCAATAGTTCAAATTCTTCACTTTAAAATAGAAATATTCTTAAAAAAAGACTCTTGAAGATGAGAAATTTCTTACTCCTTGAAGGGCTGCATAAAATAGCTTAGTGACTAAAATCTGTGTAGCTGAAAGGAGCTTGAAGAACTTCTTTTATTTCACCACTTCAAAAGGAATATTCTGTTCAAATAGGTAAGATTTTCCTCTGGTCTTACGAACCTCCAAAAACAATCACAATCAATTGTAATTATTCTGTTACTAAACTCAGTTTCATAGTCGTAAATGTCAGAAAATGCATTTTTATATTTCCTATGCTAATTGCTATGTTAGGATAAAATGACAATTCAAGCATGCCTAAAACCATTCTTCACAGTTGACAGTTCTGACACATCAGTTGCCAAATTTTGTTGTTACATATGGAGCAGATAACCCTCCAGGGCTTATGGTGAGAGAGAACGGAACCTGCCCAAATCAATAGAGACTCCTCTTATCCCAACCCAAATCTCTGTAATCTGAATATTGGGAAAAAGGAAATTCTTCGAGTTGCATTATTTCTCTCTCTCTCTCTCTCTCTCTCTCTCTGTGTGTGTGTAAGGGGGTGGTGCTTCCTCTCTATAGCTAGTGGAAGTCAATCATAAAGCCTCCAGATGTTCACAACAGGAAGTAAAATGAGTAAATGAGGGAATAAAATGATTTCATCTTTTATCCACTGTCTCAAGACTGTTCAGCAAATCATTTAAAAAGGCTTAAACTTTTAAAGTACAAGTACAACGTCAAATGATAATCAAATGGATTTTTAACAATAGAATCATCACTGTCTTACTTAGAGATTATTGTTTTCCTAAATATCATAAACACTTCCAACTCAAAAATTATTACTTGTTTTATATACATATATGCATGCTATAGTCACATGGAAAAATAAAAGTATATTTTATAATAATTGGTTAAGATTTATTATTTTCTGTTGTCAGGGAACTTCTGTGAACATTTTTTCCTTTCTTATTTTTAGCTGCAATGATACTGCAGATACCATAAAATGTAGAATTTGTCTACTGTCTGGGGCAGTCTCTGGTTAAACTGACCATTCTCAGTCTGTTGGAATATTTTTCCTTTTACTGAGTGGAGGCAATTCTTCTTGTACACTGTCTCCAGGACAACAGAGACTGAGAGGCTCATAATAAGTCTATAGATCGCTGTGGAGGTAGAGAGAAGATAATGTTATTTCCAGTTTGCAGCCAAGAGAACACACACACAAAAAAAACCCCCACAGAAGAGTGGATGAAATTCAAGTGACAGTGAACTCTTGTTAACCAGAACTCAAGCAACTGGCACTCTCAAGCAACTGGCAAAACCAATCTCCATGGGTGCCGGTTAACAGAGTCTACTGTACATGGTAAAGATTTTAATTTTTATACTAAAAGTAGAATAGAGTTTTCAAATCAGTGTCTCTTAAAGACATCATTTTTATTCTGTTAAATTGAGAGAAAGGCAAAACATGTTCTCTAGACCAGTTCTGTCAAGTGGAAATATAACGTGAGCTATGTATGTACTTTTAAATATTCTAACAATCACAATTAAAAGGTAAAAAAAATCACAGTAAAAGGTGCCATAATTTTAGTATTTTATTTAACTCAATGTATGCAAGATATTATCAGTTTACTATGTAAAAATGAATGAAATATTTTTACATTCTTTTTCAAAGACTGACTTCAAAATTATAAGCACACCTCAACTCAAACTTGTCACATGTCAAGTGTTAATAGCCACATGTATTATAGCTGATGGCTGCCATACCAAACAGCACACTCTAGAATCTCCAATGTCTACCCTTACAGACTGCAACAACTCTATTTTTCCACCAAAAATACAAAATGCGTTTGTAGATGTTGAGTTCCCTGTCTCTAGAAGTGTTCAAGCAGAGGCTGGGTGACCACTGCTTGGTGGGAATATTGTGAATAAAGATCATCAGATGGATGTTTGGACAAGAAAAGCCTTAAAATCCATCCCTTGCAACCCCAAAGTTCTGTGATGCTATCATAATGAGAAATGAGACATGGAATAATGAGTTTGGAAAGAATTTTCTTCCATATTAGGCATGCACGTCCTGCCATTATCTCCTGATTTATAATTTGCCTCTACTTTTAATAGAGATAGAATGACTGTTGTAGAGTGCTATACAGTTTATAAACCACTCTCATAAATACTAATGGTTAGTTCATTTATTTGTTCACTCATTCAGTAAAGGCATGCTGAGTCCTCATAATGTGTTAGTCTCTGTGCCTGAAGCTGGAAGGCATTAACCGCAGTGGTGGGACAGGCATTCACCCTACCTCACTTCGTATTCTTCCTTATCACTGACTGGTTTTGGGAATCCCTCTGCTCCTTGTTTGACTTGAGTCACCAGGACCCACAAACCTACCGATACGAAAATCCTGGTCTGACTTTTTTTCCTGATGTAAACTATCAATCCACCCACAAAGGGCAGTTGTCAGAGATGAGCAAACTGAAGTTGGGTTCTCTTTCTCTGCTTTTTGGGTGTGATTAACCCTTTGGTTGCCATATTTGGATAAATGAATATTTCCATCCACTCACTGCAGTGTTCGAGTTTACTCCACGAGCTCAAAAAACCCTTTTCCCTCTACTTCTCCATTTACAAGATTTTAAAATACATTTTGCTGTGGCTTGCACTATCAACAACAAAGATGTTTTATGTGCCATATTGTGTAACTTTTTGTAATAAATTTTTTATGTTGCCATTAGATTCTAATTGATCTATATTTAGATCTAATTGCTGCCATGTAGTATGTTTTGAATATTTTTTGCTAAAATTTAATACAATGGTAAATTTATTACTATATAATAAAAATTAAAAATAAAATGTCATTTACGTACAAAGCAGTTCAAAATGTTATTATTCAATGCATAAAATAGTCAAAATATCAACTTTTTATTTTTTGTGCTTTTTGACACATTTTAAAAAATTTGAAGTCAATTAATGCAGTGAATGGGTTAAGGCACTAGAAATAAGGAATTTTTTTTTTCTGAAAAGAAGTAAAAACTGCTGATGTTCAGCTACACGTACCACCTGGAAGTATAATATACATTAAAAACTCCTTTGCTGTCAGCCAACTGCTAGGTAAACACTTAATGTCCTTTGAGTCTCTGCTGCACCTTTTTGTGCCCTACCCACAAATTCTGAAAGAATTAAAGCTTGAGCCATGGTTCATCAAATAGGCTGCTCCTGCTGTAGAGAAAGAAATAATATAGAATCTTTGGGTGTCAGAAAAACTGGTATTTGTCTTGATAGAAAAAAAAGAACGAGGAGTTATGACCAAGGCAAACTATTATAAAAGTATTTTAGGGGTTCGATTATTGATTCTGCCTAGTAAGTTTGAAAATATTCCATCTCACTCTGGTTTAGTTCTTTAAATATCCCAAAATATTTTGTGAATTCAATTTCTAAGGCCTATTGTACTTGACTTTTCTGGAGTGTGTTCTAACAGCTTCAAATCACCACCAGAGAGCAGCAGAGATTTAGAGGTAATTAATGAGTGTCCTCAGTACCAACAAACAAGGAAGCTTAGCCATTTGATTTGATGCTATTACAGTAATTAAATGGCTAAGAGAAAAAAAGCGGCTGATTAATAACCAGAACTTGCGCTCATTAGCCTGTCTCCCCACACTTTCACCATTTCTTTCTCTGAAGCATGTGTATACGTATGTGATTTTAATAATTTATGTGTTTTCACATTTCTAGTGGCTTTGGGGATATGGGTCAAAACACAATTATTATTCCACACTTACCCATACCATAGATTGAGCAATGAAACTGAAGGCAATGAATTCGAAGTCTGGGTACTCTTCCTCTAGTCCAGGGGTCATCAAACTGCTGCCCAGAGGCCAAATCCATCCTACTGCCTGTTTTTACCAATCAAGTTTTATTGGAACACAGGCACACCCATTTGTTTATATTTTGTCTATGGCTGCTTTCACACTACAATGGCAGAATTGAATAGTTGTGACCATATGAGAACATATGACCTGTAAAGCCTGAATTATATACTGTTTTGCCCTTTATAGGAAAAATTTACTAACCTTTGCTCCACATACATTTGTGTTTTAAATTTAAATTATGGACATTGTGGGGAAGCAGAAGGAGTCCTGGCTTAGGACTTCAAAAACTATTGTTCTGATCCTAGTTATAATACTTGGACAAGTCCCTTACCATTTGTAGCCCTAGGTACCCTTATATGTAAATGGGGGTTGGGGCAGGGAGAGATTGAACTTGGTAGCATCTAAGATTCTTTCCAGATTTAAAGTTTGATGACTTTTTTTTCCTGACATGTATATGGCATATAGAGAACAAGTTATTGGGTGGGGACATAATTTTTCTTGGTCTATGCCCCTTTGGCTCCACTTTTAATCCCATAGAATTTGCCAGATATCTGGGCCAGCTTGTACTATACACCAGGGAAGTCTGGTGTCAGACCTACACGTCCTTTGAAATTGTCTTAATTCCATTAAGAGAACAGGAAAATGTAAACATGAAGAGAAGTATGTGAAGTAAAAATTTAATACCATAGATAACTCCATATTTTAGCTTATTTTGTTTTTGCTTGATTTATTAGTTCATTAATTTAGCATTCATTTAGTAAACTAATAAGTGTTGGGAATATGGCAATGAAAAAGCAGATAATTAAGTAGAAGATGCTCACTGTGAAAATTTTGGATAACAAAGCAAAATGTAAAACAAAACCTAATTTAGTCTAAATATTTGTACCTTTGCGTGCTTTCTTTCAAACTGTAAATATTTATGTAGCTATCTAATACCCTTCAATATCAAGCTTAAAGTTTGTATTTCCTGATTTATTAACTTATATTTATTAGCAAGATGCCTTTTCAAGCATCTTAAAATCACTGATTAGGTTTTCATGCCCCATATTTCTGATATCTAGGAGCTTTTACAATGCAGTTGTATATAAATGTGTTATTGTCTATATCATCTTAAGGACCTTTAAGTCCATGTCACTAAGATTCTAGTCCAATTCTGTGTCAAAGAGGGAGGAAGCTCATTTTAAGAGGTAGACATTACTATCTAACCATATGGTCCTTCATATATAGAGATAAAGCCGCTGATAACCTTGACCACTCAAATTCTTTTTGGAACAATTGGCTAGATGAGTCACCTTACAGGCACACTCCTTTCCTAGTACTTCCCAGGCTCTGAGATATATGAGGTAGATTTGGAATCAGAGGAGCTGAGTTCAAATCTTTGCTCTGTTACTTCCTAACTGGGTGATTTTGGTTGAATCACTTAACTCTCTTATTGCCTGTGTTCTCATCTGTAAGATAGAGGTAAAATACCCACCTTGCCTATCTCACAGGGTTGCTGTGAAGGCAAAAAGGAATCGTGAGCGTTTAAATAAAAGCATACCGTCAAACCCTAAAACCCAATGCCAATACAAGCTCAAGTAGGGATTAAAATGAAGCCTAATCATCAGTATATGCCCTCAGACCGTAAGGATGAGCAATTGACCTTGGGGCCCTAGGATCAATTCAGCCAGTTGGTAGAACAGGCATTGCCAATTGAAGTTTATTAACCATTAACATAGACTATTGAGTTCTTAACATTGGCAAAATCAACAAATATATGTTTGATATTAACTATGTGCATTGCCACTGGGCTTGTGTTGTAGAACATATAAAGAAGTGTTCTGCTCATAAGAGCTGTTTAAAAGATAAGGGTATCAATGAAGTATAACAGGAAAATAGAAACCATTTCAAGTTTTTAACAGATTTATTTATTTATTTTACTTTGAAACAATCACACACTTTCATGAAGTTGTCACTTTTGAAGATTATAGGAGATTTATTCTATAGAATAGCTCTCAATTTGGCATTGACTGATGGTTCCTCATGATTAGATTCAGGTTTACATGTTTGATGGGAATACACAGAAGAGATGCTGTGTTCTTCTCAATGCATCCTATTAGGTGGCACACATCTTTGGTTTTTCCTATTATTGATAAAATTCACTTTCTTCAAAGTCAGTCAGATTTTCCTACCATAAAGCTAATCACTTCCCCTTTGCAGCTACTAAGTATTTGAGGAGACAGGTTATGTTGAGACAATGTAAACATCTTGCTTCTCATCAAACTTGAGTTAATTAATTCATATCAAAGTACAAATTCTTGGTTTTGTAATTTTTTCAATGAATTATAATGTTACTTTTACTATTTTGATGTTCAAATTATCTTTATTTTGGACAGAGAAGGCTTCTTCCAGCTGGTTTCTATGTTCTTTTGACATGTCCCTATTATCCTTTGAGTACTTTCTTACATTCTGGCCTCCAAAGATATTCCAGGCTCATCTTATTCTTTCCCTATCATAGTGCTGAAATCAGCTATATCTCTAACAATTTCATAGTCTTTTTACTGGAGAATGATATAGAGACCAAGATCTGGCTCTGAATGTTCTCGGTGCTATTATTGGGGTGTTGCTGCTTTCAGACCCTAACAGAGAGGATTTGATTCAAGGACCTGGCTTAAACTGATGATGGATAAGCTGGAGCCAAATAGGGGTCAGTGAAGCAACCCAGAGAAACCACTAACACCCTCAGGCTGGAAGGACAAGAGGAGGATGTAGTGTGCTTAGCAGGTCAGGTCATCTGGAAGAAGCTAGAGAAATGTTGTATCTGTTCAGAGGAAACTTGAGCCATGGAGGAGAGGTAGCTGCTGCAAGAGAAGCCATTGGAGGAGGAGGCTTCTCCCTTCCTGTTGCACTCCAATCTGCTCTGGGTACCTCCCACTGGCCTGACTTGGCCAGAATTCAGCTGTCATGGGAGCATGGGAAACAGAGCCCCCAGAATCAGCCTCCTGAGACAGAACACACAGAAAGGGAAGGGATAAGAATGGAGGGCAAATATCCAGGGCTGTTCAAAGATACACACATCCTTGTATCTTGGGAATTGCCATCTCGACAAAAGAGAAAACAAGTGTTTGTGTGACTTGAAATGGGCATCTTCTTTATGGTAGCTACTTAAATTAACTCGTTTCCAACAATCTTCAACCTGCCTGTTAGAACACAGCCATTGATTGGGACACATATTACTAGAGCGCAGATAACTGCATCTTGAAAAACCCATGCTCTGACTCCCTTTCCCTGTCTTTTTTTCAGACAATGTCTTTTTTTTTTTTTTTTTTTTGTGAGAGATACCACTTAAGTTCTGTTCTAAGCTGAGTTATAGAGTCTAATACAGCCTTTTACTAGAGATATTTTTACATTGCCTACTTTTAATTGAATTGTATCCTTCCTAAAGATGTGGAAGTTTTAAACTCCAGAACCTCAATATGGGATCTTATTTGGAAATAGGGGCTTTGCGGATGATCAAATTAAGTTGAGATAATCAGAGTGGGCCCTAACCTAACACTGGTGTCCTTATAGAAAGGGGACATTTGTACAAAAACACACAGACACAGAAGATACCATGTGAACACCAGAGATTGGAGTGATGCATTTATCAGCCAGGAAATGGCAAAGATGCCAGCAAAGCTCCAGTGTCTAGGGGAGGGGCATGGAACAGAGTCTCTCTCACAGTCCTCAAAAGGAAACCAACCCAGCCAGCAACTTGATCTCAGACTTCTAGCCTCCAGAATTATGAGAGTGTAAATTGCTGTTAAGTCACTTTGTTTGTAATACTTTGTTGTGACAGCCCTAGCAAACTAATACACTGGATTAGAGGTGGATATCAGGTACTCAATCATCTACTGATAAAGTGATACTTGGTCTCTCACAGTGGAAAATGGTCTAGTAAAGGGGCTCGAAGGAAAGGAGGTATGACCTAAAGACTTCCTCTTTCTTGTTCACACTTTTGCCTTTCCTCGTGGCAGGCCTCTCTTTGAGCATTGGTGACAGTGGGCACCAGTGCTGGGCAAAGCTGGTAGCCAAATCTCTTTGCGATGGTTTGGCTTCTGCATCGGGTCAAGGGATAGGAATAAGGATTTCATTTTCCTCCTACATGAGTAAGCTTGGCATCTTACTTTGGGCCTCAAGTTTACAAAAGTATTATATTGAGAGGAGCAGAGTATTTAAGACAATATGCTGCTGGTATCAATCAAAATGCAACCTTCTGTTCATGGGACAATGTTCCTGCACTCTTGAATACTGAAGAAGAAAAAAAAGTTGCTATTTTGGTTTGTTAGTTGGTTTGTTTGTTAGTTGGTTAGAATGTCACCTGCTAAAGCCAAGTAAAGGTCGTTTTTTAGGTCTTAGGTTTATATTGGCCAAGTTTCTTACAACATAATATATTCAGATTTAATTACATACATTTTTAGAAGGTTACTCATCAAATACTGAAGATTAACATCACATATCTCAGGAGATGACTGGAAATATGCAATGTTGAATCATGTGGCAGATACAGTACAATCCTATCCCCAGAGAATTGGCCTTTATGGAATTTGGCCTCAGTACAGAACATAATGCTGTCATATGCTGTATGTTATTTCATGCTTATAATTGTATGCAACTCACTACACAATGCTTTGTTGTTATTAATTATAGAAGTTTTGGCTTATGGGGTTTTGAGATGAGGTAGAACTTTTTATCTCCAAGTACTTAGATATGAAATTTGTGTCACAGATACTAGGAAAGGTGACAGGACAAAGGCTCTGGGATCTTGGACTAAGGAATAAGAAGTGAAGCCTAGCGCTTTAAAAAAAAACAACAAAACTATTTACTTTCATAACCATTCACATAGAAACAATTTAATGAATTTCTTTTGTTTAATAATGACTATTTCTTCTGTTTTCTCTGTAAAAGTAGAGAAAACTGGTAGGTATCAGGTAGGTTAGTGGTTCTTGGTGTCAGGACTATTTTATGCTCTTAAGTTTTTGAGGACTCTGAATGTCTTTTGTTATGTGAATTATAGAATTAATGTTTATCATACTAGAAAATAAAACTGAGTAATTAAAAATATTTACTAATTCATTTAAAATAACAATAATAAACTTATTACATATCAACATAAAACAATTATTTTTAATGAAAAATAACTACATTTTTCCAAACAATCATACATTACTGAGAAGAGTAGCACTGTTTTTCAGTTTTGCAAATATCTTTGGTGCTTGGCTTAAAAGATGATAAATGCATTCTAATATCTTATTCCACATTTAATCTGTTGTGATCTCTTTAAAAAATTACAATATACAAAGAAAATCTGACATAGCACAGATTTTGATGGCTTCTTCAGGTAATTGTGAGTAATCTTCTTTATACTACACCAAAATTTGAAAGTGGTTATTTCTTAAAGATTTGTTGCAATGTGGCATTTAAAACCATATTATCAAACTTTTCACACTCTACTGCATTACAATTTATTGATCCTTTCTGCACACTGAATAATGTGCAATAATCATTTACCCATGAATGATTTTGTAATAGCATGAAGTGGTCACTTGAAAAACACTGGTTCTCGTAGCCAATCAGATCTTTGAAACATAAATATGTTTCATTATTCAACATAAAAAAGAATTACACTACCAATCTTCTTAGAAAAGTCCTGAAGTACCAGGGAGCTTTGAAGTTCATTGTGTTAGACAAAAGTTTTCCAAAATTTTAATTTTCATGTGAAAACTTGAATTTTATCTTTGGTAACAAATACTATGAACTGTTTTCCAAGAAGTGACAGGCTTACTTTGTTGATTTTTCTGCAAATGTCTGCTAAATATCCAAGTCTGAATAATCATAGTGGTATTTGTGGGAAGCAGAATTATGGCCCCTCAAAGATGTCTATGCACTAATTCCTGGAACTGATTAATGTGTTACTGTACATGGCAGAAGCGACATTGAATTGAAGCTGCGATTCAGAAAGAATTTTACGGTAGGGAGACTATCTTGGATTATCAGGGTGGGCCCAATGTGATCAGGGTCCTTATGAAAGCAGGGCCCAAGAGATTTGAAGATGCTATTCTGCTGGCTTTGAACATAGAGGAAGAAGCCTCTAGCCAAAGAATGCAGGTGGGTTCTTAGAAACTAGCAAAGGATTTAAAAAAAGAAAAAAGAAAAAAGGATTACTCCTTAGAACTTAATTTTAGCTCAGTGAAATGTGTATTAGACTACTGACCTCCAGAAATGTTAGATATTAAATTTGTATTGTTTTAAGCTACCAAGTTTGTGGCCATTTGTTATAGCAACAATAGGAACTTGCTACAGTATTACATGAAAAGAGTCAGCTACTTCAGCTCATAGCTGAAACAATCACATAATACTTTTCCTGAAAACAGCATGGTACTTCAGAATGCCCCTGAAGTACCTTGCATATAATCCCATTATCTTCTCTCAGAATATTAAAAAGACATGCAGTCATGTAAAAAATGTAACAAAATTAATAATATTTACTACTTCATCAAGGACATTTTAATGTGAACCTTTTTTTCCCTTCTTACTGTGAATGTGTGGAGGTAAAGGGTACAATGACTACTAATAAGTTTGGTGCCACTACCTTGATTCCTGCTAAAGCACCAGTGGTTTTACTTTGCATTGCTTTTGCTTAGTCAGTGCAACTCATCAGTACAGTCAGAAGGCAAATAATGTCTTAGGATTCTTATGAAATGAGTTGTGACCTTGTGAATCCCCTGAAAGTATGTGGGACAGCCAGAGGTCCGCAGTGATAGACGGCTGAGGCAAATCATCCTATTACGTAAGATCCTGTAGCAATACTGTTCCTGCCTCTCATGAAGGGGTGAGAAAAGCAAAAGCACTCTCCCAGAATTCTGGAAAATCCCATTCCCTCTCAAGAGTCTTTCTATATTGACTAGAAATGGGGTGGGTACTGGGATGGTGGCTGATGGTAGCAGGAGTGGCCCTGGAGAGGATGTTTGTGTCTCAGGGATACTGAACATCTCAAGTTTGAGGCCACTCAGTATTCAGTTGGAAAGGCTCTGGATTTTGCAGTGGGGTTTAAGTTACAAGTGAAAGTTCTATTTTCAAGAGAATTTCTGGTTCTGCTTTTAGTAAGAGTGAAATACCATTTCAAATCAGGAAGTAATTTGGAAAATGCTTTATTATAACCTACTGTTAATGCTATTCAGAAGGCCAGATGTGGTCCTGAAGAAGTGAAAAAACAAAGTGGTGCAAATAAAAATATCTAGGCCTGAGACTATCCTGAGCTTCCATAACAGCAATTGTGGAATGTCATGTCAGTTCCTGTATTTGGCCTCTGTATACAGTGGGTACCAGATAAATGTCACTGACTGACAGAAGGACTATGAGGAAAGTTGGATGTACTTGATAGTGGCAAAATTTCAAGCAGGAAAAGCTGCTTCACCACACTTGGATCCTTCAGGGAAGCTGTGGGTTTATATGCCCAAAATTTGGGTTTGTGTATGGCTCTTGTACTTCCTTGCTATGTGATTTTGGACCCGTTAACTATTTTGAGCCTTATTTTAGTCTCTTGTGAAATGAAGATAATAAAAGTACCTCATATTTATTATGGAGATCTAATAATCCAATGATGTCTATTGAGATATAGTGTGCCATTCAAATTTTAATTCCAGTACAATCATTTACTTAGATGGCATTCAGTGCAAGTGTGAGGAGAGTGGAGGAGCAAGAGTCAGACCTGAGGGCCATGATGCCTTCCCTGCCTGTCATCTCAGTCCCAAAAGTCTAAACTGAGACTCTGTCTGTGTGATCCTGGGGGTGGTCTCAGTATATTTTCATAGCACATTCTGGACACCACCTGCATCAGAATCACCTGGGGTGATTGTTACATATGTAGGTTATACTCTTCTATGGACAGATTCCTGGCCCTCCTCTCTAGACCCACTGAAACAATCTCTGATGCTAGAGTCGAGGAATTTCATTTGTCCACACATCCTAGGTGATTCGGACAAACTTTCAAATTTGAGACCTTCTGCCTTAAGCTTTTTGTGACTCAAGTTCTTCATCCATAAAAGAGTGTGTTTTATTAGGTGTTGTCAGTTCTCTTTTATAATGCCAAAATGATACATTTCTATTATTTTTCCATAATTTAAGGAGTGTCATAATTTTCAACATGGATAGACCTGGACAGTATTATGTTAAATGAAATAAGTCACACAGAGAAAGACAAATATCATATAATTTCATTTATATGTGGAATCTATAAAACAAGACAGAAGAAACGAACAAAACAGAAACAAACTCATAGATACAGAGAACAAACTGATGGATGCCAGATGTGAGGGGGGATGCAGGATTGGATGAAAAAGGTGAAGGGATTAACAAATGCAAATTGGTTGTTACAAAATAGTCATGGGAATGTAAAGTATGGCATAGGGAATATTGCTAATAATATTGTAGTAACTATGTATGATGTCAGATGGGTACTAGATTTATTGGGTGATGGGAGGGTGTTAGGGAGCTGGGTGAAAAAGGTAAAGGGATTAAGAAGTACAAATTGCCAGTTACAAAATAATCATGAGAATGGAAATTATAGCATAGAGAATATAGTCAATAATATTGTAATAACTATGTGTTGCTCGGTGGGTACTACACTTATTGGAGAATAATCACTTTTAAGGTATATAAATATCTAACCACTATGCTGCACACCTGAAACTAATATAATATTGAATGTCAACTGTAATTGAAAAAGAGCCACTATGTAGGTAATTGTAAAAGATGTCATAATTTTACCCACAACCAAGAAATCACTTATTTATTAATTTTTATTTTAAAAATTAGGTGCATAAAGTACATGGTAGAGAGTGATCAGTGAATGGAAATAGATTTATTTTCTGTAATGATTTCTGCTATTTTAGAAGTGGAAATATTCACTAACTGCTCTGGCCAAAACATTCATCTGCTGATTAATTAATTTGAGATGCAAGACACAAGATGTAACTAACGGAATTGATGAATAGGCAAAAAAGGCCATCTTGTGGTTAGGTCTGTTGGAAAGAGGGCTCAGACATCCGTGGAACAGCACAAGTGTACTTAGGATGAAAAGGAGCACGTAGGGAACTGCTGACAGCAGATCAGGGGCTGTACAAATGCAGTCGAAGGAAATTGGATCCTGATAAATGCTTTGCTTCATTCAGTCTGTGGAATCGTTTTTCCTTCATTATCATCACCAGATGATAGTTAGGTCTTCCTTGGCCAAGCTGGACCCGGCACTCTCAGAGTGATCAATTTTCTTGAGGCAAATTCCTGTGCTGCCAGAAGCAAGGGACAATTTCCAGTTGAATGCTGTTTCCTCCTCTACAAAGCTCAGTTTTCCTCATATGATGACCACATGTCCTGGATTTTCTAGCTGAGACTCAATTTTGTGTAATTTTACTATTTTCAATAAAATTATTAATTAAATCTCTAACTAAATCTGACACAATTGATCCTCATTTATAAGACTACATGCACGCACACACACATACATACACACACACACACATAAGTAAATTCACAAATCAGAAAAAAAAGGCTCCCTTGTCAAATCAGACTTCAAATTTTGGTTCAGAAATCATGGTCATCTTAAGGCCAGGCCAAAGGAAAATATACTCAATGGTGCAAAAATGATTAGGTAGAACTACTTAAGAATGAACATATTAAATGGATACAAGCCAGTCTTGTCTTCTAAGATAGTATCAGTTTGTACAAGCACGTATAAATATGTCTTTTTTCTTTTTTGACCCCCCCATTTGTGTGTGTGTGTGTGTGTGTGTGTGTGTGTGTGTGCGTGCTTTGTCCAGTTGTGGAAATATGTGTGCTTTTAATTGATGTTCTTCTAAAAGTAGTTTTGTTAGCAGACTACATTTTTTGCAGATGAGGATCCACATGATTAAGGTAATGTTGGCAGATGGATTTACATGAAACAGCAAGACATGTCCTACTTTCCATTGAAATTCTTTTCACAGCATCTCTCTTTGCTTATTTAATGTTTTCTTCTTCCATGTTGATTTTCATGGAAGACTTGGCCAATCATTGTTGCTCTGAGTTCCTTCCATGCTCTTATATTCTAGACAGCACGTCAAATACTTAGTTCTTCTTCAGATCAGAACTGAGCAGTTGATAAAATCCAAATCATTGGTTCCAGGTTTCAGCTTTAGTCCAATCTATTCCTATCCTATCCTTCTTGGTGCTTTCAGAAATTTTTAGGTGGCCATATGTGAACCAAAAATTGAAATGTGATATATGCCAAGGAATATATGTTATCTAATTTGTTCATTTATTTATTTAAAATGTCTTATAAATTGGGACAAACTGTGTCTAGAATTTAGTTTTCAATTTTTTTTAAGCTATGTGTTGGGTAAGGAACCCATGCAGTTCCTTTTTTTGTAGGTCTCTGTTGAGGTGACCCTTTCCTGTTCATATGGCCCTTGCACCCTGAGGCACTCTCTGCTGATGTTTGCCATACACAAGACCAGAAATATCTGTGAAGCTGTTCATGGTCCCTTCTGCTGCAGTTCTTTTGTCTGGCATTCAACCACACTTCCAGCTCCAGTGACTGCTAGAAATCAGAAAGCAGGCTCCTTTCTCTTTTCTTCCATCCCAAGGCTGAAAGAGTTCTCATATGTAAGGGGCAGGTGTGAGATTCTGCCTCCAACTTTTTGCCCAAAATGTGTCCACACACCCAATGTCTTATTCTCACTCTGTAACATAAAATTTAGAAAGGCTCACTCCCTACTTCTGTTTTCTGCCTTCCCCAAAGCTTCCCTTGAGGCAGTCAGCTGGCTGGATACTGGGAAAACAATGAGTATAACATACATTAATATCTCACAAGCACTACACTGCATTGCCTCTTCTGTGAGCTATTTGTTGATATCTTCAAATTTCTCTCATGTAATTTTTTTATAAGTGTCTTTTCTCCCTCAAATACATATTCTGAAAACAAAGAGCAAATCTGTCATACAGACTGAGGCTTTCCTGAGAAATCTCCTTGCAAATAAAGTCTATTCACTATGGACTCTGTTGTAAACCCTTTCAGACATAATTTTCTTCATTTGGTTCTTTTTAGAGAACTTAAATTATTAAAAACAAAACAAAACAACAACATTGTAAACTTTCATGGGTTGAATTGTGTTTTCCAAGTATGTATGTTGAAGTTCTAACCCCCAGTACCTCAGAATGTGACCTTATTTGAAAATAAGTCTGTTGCAGATATAATTAGTTAAAATGAGGTCATATGGGAATAGAATGGGCCCCTAATTCTATGTGACTGGTAACCTTGTAAGAATATGACCACGAGAGGACAGAGAGACAGGAAGACACCACGTGAAGGTAAAGAATTGGAGTAATGTGTCTGTGAGCCAAGGAATGCTGAAGATTGCTGGTAAACCACCAGAAGCGAAGAGGAGGCAAGAAAGTGTTCTCCCCTGTGGGTTTCAGAGGGAGCAGGTCCTGCCGACATTTTGAATTCAGACTTGTGGTCTCCAGGACTGTGAGAAAATAAATTCCTGTTGTTTTAAGGCAAGTTGGTGGTACTTTGTTATAGCAGCCTGAGGAAACTAATACATAAAGTACAAATTTAGAACTTAGTTATTTTTTATTTTTAAAATTTATTGGGGTGACATTGGTTAGTAAAAATTATGTAGGTTCCAGGTGTACAATTCTACAGTGCATCTTCTACGTGTTGTATTATGTGCTCATCACCCAGAGTCAGTTCTCTTTCTGTGACCATATATTTGTGTCCCTGTCCCTTTTCTCTCACCCATCTCCCCCCTTACCCGCAGGTAACTACTAAATTATTGACTGTGTCCACAAGTTTTGTTTCTTTGTTGCTTTCTGTTCTATATTAACAATCAAACTAAATTTCTCCACCCCTTTTCCTTATACCCACTCTCCCATCCCTCCTCCCATCATAAAGAAGTCCCTCTAACATTCTTTGTAGTACTGGTTGGGTGGTGATATATTTCTTTAACTTTTCCTTATCTGAAAAGCTCTTTACCTGTCCTTCAATTTTGAATGCTAGCCTTGCTGGATACATTATTCTTGGTTGTAGATCCTTGGTTTGCATCACGTTGAATATTTTCTGCCAATCCCTTCTGGCCTGTAGTTTCCAGTGAGAAATCAGCTGAGAATTGAATGCATATCCCTCACTACTTGAATTTCTTTTGCTGTTTTTAGAATTTTTTCTTTTTCTTTAAATTTTGCCATTTTAATTATGATGTGTCTTGGTGTGTTCTTTTTAGGAATCATCTTGTTTGGGATTCTCTGTGCATCCTGGATTTGTATGTCTATTTCCTTCGCCAGGTTAGGAAAATTTTCAGTCATCATTTCTTCAAATAATTTCTTAATCCCTTACTTTTTCTCTGTCCCTCCTGGCACACATTTGATTCTGATATTCTTCTGCTTGAAATTGTCCCAGAGGAATCTCAAACCATCCTCATGTGTTTTTTTAGATTCTCATCTCTGTCTGTTCTAAATGGTTTTTTTCTGCTGGATTTTTCTGCAGATCACTACTTTGCACTTCTATTGTATCTAGTTTGGTGACTTATTCCATTCTTCATTTCAGTTAATGTAGTCATTATCTCTCTCTGGTCCTTTATAATGGTTTGTAAGTCTTCTTTAATGCTTGCTGTCTGTTGAAATTACCATTCAGTTCCTTAAGCATCTTTATAATAGTTGCTTTGAGCTCTGTTTCTGATGGGGCATCTTTCTCCATCTCTTTAATTCTCTGGTTTCTCATATTTGCAGTCTCTCTGGACCCTCCCAGCTATAATTTTTTTGGTGTTTGCTGATGATACTGGGCAGGCAGAGGTCTGTGGGGGAGGAGTCTTTGTGGCTTTATTTATTTCCTGTGGCCCAGGGTGTTGTGCAGAGAGTTGGGGTGTAATTGTGCCTTTCTGTTCTCGGTTTGCCCCACGCACAGATTCTACCCTGAGCTTTGGGGTCAGTCCTGTATGCTGGTCTTAAAGATTGTCTTGGTTGTGGGCTGAGAAATACACACGAAGCCCCCTCTCTTTTTCTCCTTCCCCCTGGAGTGTTTGTGCTGCGGCTCCTCACTGCCTAGCTGCTCCCCCTCCTCTGAGAACCCTAGTGAAGTTCTGCTGCTGCAGTTTTCAGACTGGTCTGCATCTCCTGGAGCCAAAGTGAGGTGGTTGCGATATCTCACGACCCACCTGTGGGCCCCCTTTTCTCTGTCCCATGGACCAAGTGAGGTCTGGATTGCTCTCCTGCTGCCTTCTTCTTCCTCCTTCCCCCACTGGTAGTTTCAAGTGGGGACTCGTGCGTGCACATGGCTGTGTCCTGACTCTTTTAAAAAATTTCTCCTTGGTTTAACCTCTGCCCTCCTACAGGTACCTTAATATGATGAGCGGGTTTCTTAGCTGTGACTGTGCATTGTGTAGAGGGTCCTTGGTTGAGATATAACTGTTTTATTAGTTGTAATCTCCAGAGGAGTTTTTTCGGCGGTCCCTCACACACTGCCATTTCGTTGCATCTCCTAGAATTTAGTATTTTTATGTTTTTAAAAAATTGATTCATAGCACAATAAAGTACAAAGGTGAAACCACACATTTTAAGTATATTGATTATTTTTTTAATATGCACATTTCAATAAGTTTCTACAAATACATGGGTAACGGTCACCCAGATCAATAGATAAACTATCTCTAGGACCCAAGAAATTTCCATTGGGCTGCTTCTCAGTCAATATCATCTTCCCTCATTCCCAAGAAATAACCACTATTTTGACTTCTATCACTCTCTGTTAGTTCTGCTTATTTTTGTATTTCACATAATCATAAATATGTGTTCTTTTGTGTCTGGTTTCTTTTGTTAAACATAATGACTGGGAGATTCATTCATATTGCTGTGTATCTCTGAAGTTCACTTACTTTAGATTTAAAAATATAATTCTCTTTCTAAAGATTCATTGTTTGTATATAGGAATGCTGTTGATCTTTCTCCATTGATTATGTATCCTGTAACTTTACTGTATTTGTTTATTGTTTCTAATAATTTCCTTGTGGAATCTTTGGAATCCTTGATAACCAATATCACCCCAATAAGTCTAACAAGAAAAATATTTTTATTAAAAAATATAATTCTCCATGCTACTTTGGACAGATATGAGCATTACCTCCCTCTTGGATTTATAATATAAAGTTGCTTCCAGGAATAGATTTAATTTTGTGATTTAGTTTAATGAACTGAAAATGACTAGAGCAGTCAGCATGAGAGTTGCAATGACTCTGATATTTTAATAAATAATTAAATACACATATGCTTAACATCTGCCACTTGGTAGAATAAAATAAGAAATTGTAAATAAATTGTGCAGGAAGAGACATGCATATAAACTGTGTATATTACTGAAAAGACCCATGTGGAGCTGATGATTAATTCTAGAAAATTTTGAAGAAAAATAGAAACATTTGGTTCAGAAATCATAGTAAATTCTCTTTTACGCAGCATTTGCATTAAAAAAATTTTTGTTTTTTATTGTTAGACTTACTGGGGTAACATTAGTTAGCAAGAATTACATAGGTTCCAGGTGTACAATTCTACAGTGCATTGTCAACTTGTTGTATAATATGTTCACCACCCAGTGTGAGTTCTCTTTCCATCACCATATATTTAGCTCCCACTCCCTCCTCTCCCACCCCCTTCTCCCATTCCCTCCCAACATGTCCCCAAATAAACATTTAACTATTGATTGTGTCCATGGGTTTTGGTTTGTTTGTTTGTTTTTTCTTTGTTGCTTTCAGTTTTATATTCTGCATGTGAGTGAAGTCATACAGTTTTTGTTTTTTTCTGACTGGCTTATTTTGCTTAGCATGATGGTCTCTAGGTCCATGCATTTTTGTTGTAAATGGCAATATTTCATTTGTTCTTATAGCTGAGTAGTATTCCATTGTGTATATGTACCACAGCTTCTTTATCCAGTCATCTGTCACAGGGCACTTTGGTTGTGTCCATGTTTTGGCCACTGAGCAGCACTGCAATGAACATTGGGGTACATAAGTCTTTGCAAACTAAGGTTTTCAAGTTTTGGGGTAGATCCCCAGAAGAGGGATTGCTGGGTCATAGGTAACTCTGTTTCCAGTTTTCTGAGGAAGCTTCACACTGTCTTCCATACTGGTTGTACCAGTTTGCACTCCCGCCAGCAGTGTGTGAGAACTCCTTTTTCTCCACATCTTCTCCAGCACTTGTTATTCCTTGTCTTGTTGATAATAGCCATTCTAACATGTGTGAGGTGGTATCTCATTGTGGTTTTGATTTGCATCTCCCTGATAGCTAATGAGGATGAGCACTGTTTCGTATATCTGCTGGCCATTTGTATTTCTTCGTGGGAGAAGTGTCTGTTTAGTTCTTCTGCCCACTTTTTGCTTTTGTTGTTAAGTCATATTAGTTCTTTATATATTTTAGATATTAGACCTTTATCTGATGCGTTGTTTGCAAATATTTTCTTCCATTCAGTTGGCTGTCTTTTTGCTTTGTTGATGGTTTCTTTAGCTGTGCAGAAGCTTTTTAGTTTGATATAGTGCCATTCATTTATTTTCGCTTTTAAAATTTCTTGCCTTTGAGGTCAGGTTCATGAAGTCTTCCTTGAACCCTAGGTCTATAAGTTTAGTACCTATGTTTTCTTCTATACAGTTTATTATTTTGGGCCTTATGTGAAGATCTTTAATCCATTTTGAGTTAAGTTTTGTATATGGTGAGAGTTCACAGCTCAGATTCATTCTTTTGCATATGTTTTTCTAGCTTTCCAAGCACCACCTACTGAAGAGGCTGTCTTTTCCTCATTGCATATTTTTTGCTCCTTTATCAAAAATTATTTGTCCATAAATTTATAGATTTATTTCTGGGTTTTCAGTTCTGTTCCATTGGTCTATGTTTTTGTTTTTCTACCAATCCTAAGCTGTTTTGATTATTGATACATTGTAATATAAATTGAAGTTGGGAAGTGTAATACCACCAGCCTTATTCTTTTTATGTAGTATTAATTTGGCAATTTGAGGTCTTTTATTGTTCCATATAAATCTGATAATTTTTTATCTATTTTATGAAAGTATGATGGTAGGATTTTGATAAGCATTGCATTAAATCTGTAGACTGCTTTGGGCAAAATGACCTTTTTAAAAATGTTAAGTCTTCCTATCCATGAACAGGGAATCTTTTTCCATTTCTTTGTGTCTCCTTCAATTTCTTTCAAAAGTGTCTTATAGTTTTTCCATGTATAAGTCTGTCATGTCTTTTGTTCAGTTTATTCCCAGGTACTTTATACTTTTTGTTGTGATAGCAAAAGGTATTGATTCTCTCATTTCTTTTTATGAGGATTTGTTGTTTGTATATAGGAATGCTGTTGATTTTTGTACATTGATTTTGTATCCTTCAACTTTACTGTGTTCATTTATTGTTTCTAATAGTTTCCTGGTGGTATCTTTGGATTTTCTATATAAAGGATCATGTCATCTGCAAATAGTGACAATTTGACCTCTTCTTTACCAATTTGGATACATTTTGTTCTTTTCTCTTGCCTGATTGCTGTGGCTAGAACTTCCAGTACTATATTGAATAGCAAGGGGACAGCCTGGTCTTGTTTCAAATTTTAGGGCAATAGGCTTTATCTTTTCCCCATGCAGTATGATGTTAGCTGAGGGTTTGTCATATATGGCTTTTGTTATGTTGAGATACTTTGCTCCTATACCTATTTTATTTAGTGTTTTGATCATAAATGGATGTTGTATCTTGTTGAATGGTTTTTCTCCACAAATTTATGTGACCAATGGTCTTTATCTTTTATTTTGTTTATGTGGTGTATCACATTGATTGATTTTCATATGTTCAACCATCCTTGTGCTCCTGGGGTAAATTCTACTTGATCATGATGTGTGATCTTTTTGATGCATTGTTGTATTCTATTTGCTAATATTTTGTTTAGGATTTTTGCATCTGTGTTCATCAGAGATATTGGTCTATAGTTTTTTTTTGTGTGTGTGTGTATGTTGTCTTTACCAGGCTTTGGTAGTAGGGTAATGTTGGCCTCATAGAATGAGTTAGGAAGTATTGCTTCCTCTTCAATTTTTTGTAAGAGTCTGAGGAGGATAGGTGTTAATTCTTTTTTGAATACCTGGTAGAACTCGTTGGTGAGACCATCTGGTTCAGGGATTTTACCTCGAGAAAGATTATGGATAGCCATTTCAATTTCTTTACTATTGATTGGTAAATAGCTCTTTGTAATATTAATTTTTAAATTGTCCGTCTGTTCTCAATTGGTTTAGCTCTGCTTTAATTTTTATTATTTCTTTTGTTCTTACTTTGGGTTTTTTTTCTGCTCTTCTTTTCCTAGTTCTTTAAGATGGGATGTTAAGGTGTTTACTTGTGATTTTTCTTGCCTCTTAAGATAGGCCTGTACTGATATAAATTTCCCTCTTATTACTGTTTTTGTTGTGTCCCAATAATTTTGATATTTTGTCTTTTCATTGTCATTAGTTTCTATAAATATTTTAATCTCTTCTTTTATTTTTTTAAATCATCATTATAAAATTAGATGCTGTTTAATCTCCATATATTTGTGTTTTTTTCTGCCTTCCTTTTTACAATTGATTACCAATTTCAAAGCTTTGTGGTCTGAGAATACACTTGGCATGATTTCAATCTTCTTGAATTTGCTGAGTCTACTTTTATGTCCAGCATGTGGTCTATCTTTGAGAATGTCCATGAGCACTAGAAAAGAAGGTTTAGTCTCTTTTTGGTGGGTGAAATGTCCTTTAAATGTCAATTATGTCCAATTGCTGTAATGTGTCATTTAGAGCTAATATTTTCTTATTTATTTTCTGTTTGGATGATCTGTCCATGGCTGTTAAGGGGGTGTTTAAGTCTCCCACAATGATTGTGCTTTTGTCTGTTTCTCCTTTCAGATCTGTTAGCAGTTGCTTTGTATATTTTGGTGCTTTCTGGTTGGGAGCATATATATTAATTAGTGTCAAATCTTCTTGTTTTTGTGTTGTGCCTTTATCACTATGTAATGTCCGTATTTGTCTCTTGTTATCATTTTTAACCTGAATTTTATTTCATCACGTATCATTATGGCAACTCCTCCTCTTCTCTGGTTACCACTTGCTTGGAGTATTGTTTCCCATCCTTTCACTCTGAGTTTGTGTTTGTCCTTAAGGTTAATGTGTGTCTCTTGGAGACAGTATATGGATGGGTTTTGTTTTTTAATCCAGTCTGCTACTCTGTCTTTTTATTGGTGAGTTCAGTCTATTAATATTTAATGTGATAATCAATATGTGAAGATTTCCTGCAGCCACTGGTTTTTTTTTTTTTTTGTTAATTTGTTTTATTTTTGTTTCTTTCTTGTTGCCCCAACTCTATTTCATTTTGTCTGATGTTTTGTTTCAGGTTGAAGAGCTTCCTTCAGTATTTCTTGAAGTGCCAGCCTTATGCTGGTAAATCCCCTCTGCTTCTGTGTGTCTGAGAAGGTCTTTATTGCTTCCTTACATGTGAAGGATAATTTTGCTGGATAATTTATTCTTGGCTGGAAGTTTCTCTCTTTTAAAGTAGAGTTTGTACTTGTAGAGTTTCTGCTGAGAAGTCTGATGCCAGCCTGATGGGTTTTCCTCTAAAGGTTATAGATCTTTTTTTCCTGGTTGCCTTGCGAATTGTCTGTTTGTCTTTAGTTTTTGACATCTTTAGTACAATGTATTTGGAGAAGATCTGCTAGGGTTTAGGTATCTAGGGGACCTATTTCCTTTTTGAATTTGGGGTTCCAGATCTTTCCATAGGTTTGGAAAGTTCTCGTCCACTATTTTTTTTTTTTTTTTTGATTATGTTCTCTGTAGAGTGCTCTGCTCCTTCTTCTAATCCTATTATCCTGATGTTGTTTTGTCTCATGGAGTCAAATAGTTCTTGCAGAGTTCTTTCAAGTCTTTTGGTTCTCTATTGTCTATCTTCCTCTTTCTGGGATGTTTCCATGTTCTGATCTTCAATATCACTAATTCTTTCCTCCATCTGGTTGGCCCTGTTTCCTATGGCAGTTATTTCATTTCTCACTTTTATTATATTATTTTTCTCTCGAATTTCCATCTCGTTCTTCCTTCTGTTTTGAATTTCTTTGTTAAATTTTTCCTTTTTTTCACAGATTTCCTTTTTTTAGGTTATTCACCTCAGCTACGATGTTTTGCCAGTTTGTTTTAATTTCTCTCAGAGCATTTAGAATGACTATTTTAAAATATCTGTCACTTAGTTCAGCAATTTCTAGGTCCATGAGAGCCTTTTCTGGAGATTTTTCATCTTCTTTCTGATCAGCTTTAAATCCTAAGGTACTCATAGTGTCTGCTGACTCTTCTTCTTTGGCATGAGGGCTTTATATTCAGCAGAGCCCAGGAGTTCTTTTTCTTTGATTAATATTTTTGTGGTGTTTTGCTATACAGCAGACACTAGGTGGCACTGGGGTGGCAAGTTCTGGGAGAGATGGGAGGTATTTAAGCCTTATCTCTGGTCTCTAGCTGGGTTTGGAGATAGGGCATGGCATACCAATCTGTGGTCTTCTGCTTCCTGCAGTTCACTGGGATGCTGTAGGAGAGGAGAGAGGCCAACAAAATGTGTGCTGGGGAAGCTCCACCTCCTGCCCTATGCTGGGGAAACTGGGGGAGATGATGGAGGCTGATAGGATGCAGACCCAAGCCTTTCTCATGGATTCAGGCAAATGGTGTCAAATCCACTTCTCTTTTCTGTCCAGTGCTTTACCCTGGGCATGTTCCAGCAATTCACCTCCACAACAGCTTCTCGGGCTAGTCTGCAAGCATGTACCACGTGAGGGCACTGGGAGTGCAGATGGTGCAGACCTGGAGATTCAGCCTGTGCTGGGCATGGTACCGGATGGGCGCGCTCCATGGCCTAAACCCACAGTCCCCATGACATTGCCGGGTGCACTCAAGGGCACTGGGCTAGTGGTCAGGATGCTTGAGATCCATGTGCAGAATCCATAGGCCCTGAGAGATCACCAGGTGTGCACAAGGGCACTGGATGCACGAACACCATGGGCCAGGCCTTGTGAGAGTGCTGAGCGTGGTCACTGGGCACGCACCAGCCATGGGTCTAAAGCCTCAGGTCTGATGTTGTGGGCTGCATGAGGGCAGCTGGCATGCCTCTGCTGTGGGTCATGAACCACAGCCTGTGGTGGAGCCATGCAGAAGTGTGTTCTAGGCAGCAAGGACGCTGTGAGCCAAGGTGCTATATCTGGGGCTTTATTTTGGCCTGTGGCTGTTTAGAGTCCTCGGATATTTAGAGTCCTTGGCTATTTAGAGTCCTCCTTCAACTTTCTTGCTACTTACAGGCTTCAGAGGCTGATTCCCAAGCTTCGTCCCTAACATGCTGCTTTAAGGTCCAGCTCCCTCACAGTCTCCCAGCATTCAGCCACCCCGGCTTTCACTCTTGTTGCCTCTTGGCCACCTCCCTCCCATGTATTGTACTGTTCCCCAATTTCTTCCTAGTTTTTTTTAGTTAGCAGTGATGGGGTCCTATCATGATCCATCTCTGCTCCCTCCCTTCTCTCTCACTTGTCCCCTTCTCTAACCTTCAGGTGTTTTCTTGCAATGTGTGGATTTCTCAGTTGTCACTGTGTCATTCAGGGTTTTCTTTCTTGGCTCTTGGATGGGCATTTAATTATGTTTTCTGGGAGAGGTTTTAGGGACCTCCTCCCCAGTCACCATCTTGAGAAGGTCTCTCTACACTTCTAAGAATTTGTTTCAAAAACAACTAGATTTTAACAAAAAGATTTAGCTACAAGGATATTATATTTATTATTGCTGATGGAAGAGAAGAGAGAGAGAGTGAGAGAGAGAATGGTGGTAGGGAATAATATAAATTCTCAGTAATTTAGGCAGGTTGGCTAAATAAATTAAGGCATATTCACAAAACAAAACCAGCTTATTGGTTTGTTATCATCTGTCCTCAAATTTAGTACATTTCCACTTAGTTCAGCAATGAAATATTTTGCAATTCTCAAAAATTACCTACATATTTTAGAAGACTATTTAATGATGTGAAAATGTTGCCTGTATATTGTTTATTGGTAATATTGTTACTAAACAATGCATAGAAAGATGACCTTATTTTTATAATAACATTGTGTAATACAGAACAAAGAAATGTTAATTAATAGTGGTTACTTCTAAGTGGTAGAATTTAGATTTTTTGCTCTGAGCTTTTGGTTTTGTAAATTTTTGATACTGTTTTTGAAATTAGTAATATATTTCTTTAAAAAAGATAAGAAATAACCACTTGTTTTAAATGTCTCCAGGAAAATCATAGTTTTTTAAACTAAAAAATGCTATATATATTCAAATCTAGTGTTCATATGAACCTCATGAGCAAAACCTATTTTTTATTTTAATGTGATGTAAAGAACTGAGTGGAAAGATCAACCTGCATGACCCAACCCACTGCTCTTTCCATTTCTGGAAGGAAGAGGCTATCCCCATCTTGGAACTGGGAATGAGTATACTTAGGTTTATTGGAGGGAGAATTGTAGTGCGTAAGAAATTGGAAGTCAGGGGGCTGTTTCTAGGTGGTTCAGCAAACCATAATTTCAGATTAGAATTGAATGAGACCAGTAGATCCTCATGGAAGCTAGGGGTCTGGAGCAGAAAATTGGTGGTGAGGAATATATAGACAATGGGCCCTCAGGCTGCCTCCTGATTTGAAATCTGGGGCTGTGCATTTGCACTTTGTTATCTTTAATGTTCTTGTTTCTGTGTCTTAAAATATATATATTATATATATCTCTTGTCTGTTAGAGATAAAAGCAGACATCTAGTCTGGCAATACTTTCTTTCAACATCTGGTGTTCACTATAGTTCAATGAAGTTTATTGGTTGTGTTCTCATCTGGCCTCAAATTTAATGCATTTTACATTTAAGGTCAACAATTTTATGGAAGTTGTAGCAGAATAAAAATATTATTTTTTCAATCTTTCTTTTGTATCCACCATGTTAATTTTTTTGACTCTCTCTTTCTCTGTGTCTCAGCTCCCCAACACCTAAAGCTAGTTCTATGGAGACAGATCCAGATTTGTTACAGCCCTATTTATGAAAATTTTATTTACGAGTCCACTCTTCATTTAATTTTTTCAACAAACCTGTTCTTCAGATCAGGACTAAGAAAGTAGGAAATCTTCTCTATCTTCCTTCTCAATTTATTTTGTTTGTTTTCTGCTTCTGTAAACTTTCTCCCAGTGGATATGCTGATGCTTATCCAATTTCCCCTGAGGCAGACAGAGGTGGGGCCTATTGAGACTGAACCATGAGACATAGGCACATGACTACCTTATAATGAGATGCCAGAAGACAAACACACATGCATTTATATGTGCTTCTACCCAACAGAATTCTTAAGAACTATGATGCAGTCACTGCCTTGGCTGTGCGTGACCAGGAGACGAGGGAGGGCTGGTGCTGTTGCTCTGTGATTGAAGGCCTCTTTGCTGTTGGCATTAGGTCCGTTGCCCAAACTGATCCTTACTAATGAGTTTGAGAGTCAGTCTTAAGGGTCTTTCCTCTGTAATCCCGCTCTTATGAAGTGTTTCTGGCAAAGAGCCCTCTACTTACTACTGCAGAGTGTTCTCATGGGCTTTAGTTATTTAAAATTCAGACAAGGAAATTTGCTTGGCATGTTGTAGTCTTTTTTCCTGTGACTTGTATTTTTTATGTTTTTACCATTGATGTCTGCTTTTGTAATCTTATCTCTTCTTTTTCCAATTGATTTTCCAGTGAATGTGACCAAGTTTGTGGTCAGTTTCATGATCTACAGTTGTCAGATTTAGCAAATAAAAATACAGTAATGCAGTTAAATTAGAATTCCAGATAAACAGCAAATAATTTTTAATATAAGTATATCCTATGCAGTATCTGAGACATATTTATACCAAAAAATTATTGTTGTTCATCTGAAATTCAAATGTAACTGGGCATTCTGTAGTTTATCTGACAACTCTGTTTCCATCTGAGTTCAGAGCCAGTCCCAATTTAATGAACTCCTTCTCAAAGGAAAACTCAGGAGAGCAAGCCAAGTCAGCCATTTTGTCCCCTATGTGGTTACAAGTTGTTGGTGCAGAAAGTTAAAACTTCTGATGGAAGTGAGTCTTCTGGGATTATCTTTGGAATTGGTATGCTCTATCTAACCTCTGGGTTGGGTAGATGATGTTTCTTACGTCTAGAGTTGTCCCCTTTTCCTCTCAGCTTCCAACCCTCTCTTTCTGAACCCTGGATCTTGCTTTGCCTTGCCTGCCTATCTCCTAGTCCTTCTTTTAGTTTCAGTTTTGAGGCCATTTCTTTCCTCATAGGCTGACCATACATACTGTTTGAAATGGGACAGTATCTCTGCCTAACTGAGAACATTTCCCTGACTACACAGATATGAGGAGGACATATCTCCTCTGAATCCTTACGGCATCCTGAACTTACCCAGTGAAGAAACTGCTCATGGCACTCAGTCTATTGTATCCTCAACAATGTCTAGAATATTCTGAATAAATGAATGACTACACTTGAATAACTAGGATTGGGGAGGGGTGAATAGATGAACTAAAGAGTCTTCAATAAAATTTTTCATAAGAGAAAATGAAGACAAACATGCTTAATTTTGGGAGTATGGAGCAAAACCAGAAGGGAGAGATAATTTTTAGTAAAACAAATGCCTTTCACCCATATTGTTCTCTGACCCAGTATCCATTGTGCCCATATTTACATCCCAGGGCAAGGCAACTTGAAGAAAGAGTCAAAGGAAAAACATTCATTCTGTTAGAACCTCTACAGGTATTGACTGCATCAGTTATCATTTGCTGTGTAACAGCAGATGCATTTGGAATAAATATGCAAAGGTAGTGATGTTGTAGTTCACCACTCAAGAGTCCTCCAGAACAGGCACTGTCACTTCAGTGAGCTTGAGAAGGACAGAGGAAATGGGCAGATATCCATGGCAAATATAAGAGGTAGTTGCTGTACCCGTGAAAGGCTTCCAGAATTCTTTGAGCATTCTCTAATAGAGGACCAGAGTTTGGGCAGAGTTGATAGAGAACAAAGCCAAGAGATCCTGTTTATAACATATGGTAACCCTGTTTTGACCTCCCAGTTGGTGTGGTCTGGGAGAAATTCACTGTATCCATATTTTCTAGCTTACTTGTTTAGAACACTCATAAATAAAGATGATGGCTCATTCTTCCTCATGTACTCTACAGGGTCATTTATAGTTCCTCTCTGTAATTAAACTGAAGGCCTTGAATAAGTGGAGAATTTTATGAGGTATGAGGCAGAAAAAAAATCTAATAAACTGGACATGTCCTCACTGGGAGCAGGGTTGTGACCATATGTCATGTATGGGTATTATTTACAAGTTATTTTTAGGAGAAATAATTTGTTTCTTATGATAGAAAACCTTTCAGATAATTATCTGTGCTTGGCTTTAATTATAATAGCCCATTGTTTCTCAAAGTAGGAAAGTTATGACCCTTTTTCCTGTTTTGAATTTGTTTAAAAGTAAGTGAATGAAGGACAAGATTATATGATGAACACATTCTGATATGTCTTGGAGTGGTATTTTTTCCTCTTTACTGTCTAATGCAATGCCATCATTTATATCTTCCCACTGGGACAGTAAATGGAAGGAGAAACGATGTTCTTTACAACAAAATTTTTTTAATATTTGTTTTGGCTATAAATGGAAGGGAAATATAGTAGATTCTCAGTTAACTGGCACCAATGGGGATTGATAGATGCTGGATAAATGTAAGTAGGCTCTCTGTTAACCAGCACTTAAGCAATTGGTGCTCTTAAGAAACTGCCAAAATCTCAAGCAACCAGTTGCTTGAGACTGCCAGTTGCTTGAGTTTTGGTTAGAGTCTACTGTAGTTGCACTAGGTGGGCAGAAGGATTGTGAAGAGGAATTAGTCAGCATCTCACTCTCCTCCAAATATTTATTTGCAAATATGAATTTACATAGAGGCTGTTGGTCATTTGAAATGTGACTGCAACTCTGGCCCACATTCATTACCCAAGGTTCTCTTAATCTGGGAGCTCACAGCCTCCTGGGGATTTTTAATTCCCTGATCCTAGAGGATTGTTCCTGGCTAATTAAACTAGAACCTTGAGGATGGGCATCACCATTTAAATAAAATTTCTTAGGTGAGTCTAATGTGCAGCCAGGTTCAGAACTATTCTATAATGTACAAAATTACTTGCAGACCAATAGCGGTGATAGTAAAGGCCAGACTTCAGAAAAAGATTCTGAGTCTCTGAAAGACAATTCACTGTGAAGGCCTGAAGACCAAGCATGGTGGTGGTTGGTGGCACTTGTGCTAGTCAGCCATCTGCTAGCTCTGTATGTGTGTGTGTGCTGTACCCAAGGACATAGTAAGAGGGTTTTGCATATCATAAACATCTACACAGAGATGCCAACATGATATTTTCAGTGTCTTAGGAAAGTTTTTCTTGATGCTTGGTTACCTATTGAGTGAATGTAAATCATGGGATAGAAAATAATGAGTCAAACCTGGCCTTTTCAAATGTGGCCACACACACGGGTGTGTGTGTGTGTGTCTGTCTGTGTGTGTGTGTGTGTGTGTGTGTGTGTGTGTGTGTGTGAGAGAGAGAGAGAGAGAGAGAGAGAGAGAGAGAGAGGACAGATGGGAGGGAGAGAATGTGAGAGTCTCTAGAGATACTATTCTTCTGAGAACTTACACTGACTGAGTATAAAATACAGAGGAAAAACTTCCAATTTGAATAAGCACTGTCACCTGGATGAATCAGTTGAAATCACCGTGGTAGTTATGCAGCTCCAGTGGCTGTGTCAGGTGGTGGGGAGTCCAGCAGGAATGGGCTAATAAATTGTGGAGTCCTGTCTGTGGGACTTGTGGAGCCTAGGTGTGAAATCTTTGCTTAGCTAACAGTGGGAGTAACTGAAAGAGTTCTATCACCAAGACCTAGTCACCATTGCCATTTGGATTCTGGGATAATTTAGGGGAGGGGATGACTTCTTGGCTTGGAGACTCTCTAGGATTTTGTTGATCATACAGATTCTACTATACCATGGGAGGCAGGCAATGTCCTTGCCTAAGGCTGAAACAGAGAAGGAAATTTCCATGAAGATTTTGTCTCCATAATGTAACTTTGCAGTTTCCTCCCAATCCCACGTACTCAGTCACATTACAACTCAGATTCTCTTAACAAGAGAGGCCAGAGGGAGACGTGTCTGCTGTATATCTTGTCTGAATGGCAATTTTGACAGCTGGTTAGTAACTCCATTTTAAGGGTTTCTCTGCAGAAATGTTAGTTTTGCACCTGAATACCTCAGGTTACCTACATTTTACAAAAAGTTGGGCCATGGATTTCTACCTCAATAGTCCAAAAAATATGCAGGCAAGAAGGTACAGAAATAATTGAGTTTGCTTAAAGCCACTGATTGGGATTAAAGAAGAAAGAAGAGGAAAGATAATTTTTAAGTATGCATTTAAGGCAATTCCTCTCTGAGAAAATGTTTCATTCATACTTGGATTACAGAAGAAGAATTGAAGGTGTTCTTTGAGGTCTTTTCCATTCATCTTATTTTACTGTTAGTCTTTTATTTAATTAAAATTGAGCCTCAGCACCCTCAGACCTCTGTGACCTAAATGTATCAATAATCTTTGGTATCCCTAATTTCTGTAACACTGTAGGAATTAAACAGTCTTTCTGTGGAAACCTCCCATAGGTCCTCTTTTTACTTCACAAAAATGATAGGGTGATAGTAACCACATTTGGGGTAAATTTTAGCCTTGAGCAGCACCTCAGAGGAATGACCTGGGATCTTGTTCTTTTTATTCTAATTGGGCTATTTATGTATATCACATTCAGCCTGTGATGTGTAAATGTGAGGAGTGAGTGTGCAGTATGGTCAATGAAATTTGGTTTTTAGTGTCAGTGGTGCTGTAGCTGTGAACCCCATCCTCTTGGGTTATCCAATACTATATAGGAATTAAAGGTCTTTGTCAAGTGCTTACTAGTTTAAGTATATATAGATGCAGCATAAGAATCCACACTCAAGGAACTTTCAATTTCTTTAGGTAAACAAGACACAGACCTTGTGTAGAAAGGGAAGACAGTGTAAGACATATATCAAGATGAACATTTAAGAACATAAATGATTAGAAACAGCTGGAGAAAATTGCTTGGATAAGTGAGGTTGAGAGAGATTCCAAAGGCTAGGAAGGACAAATGAAAAGGTAAGTGTATGGCCTTTTGGGTGGGAGAATAGTTTAACAAAGGTATAGAAGTGGAAAAGAGGATATATTCCAGGGACAATGGGGAAACAATTAGCTGCAGTATTCATTCTGTAAGGCTGATGTAACAAATTTCAACAACCCTTATGGTATAAAACAGCAGAAATTTATTCTCTCACAATTCTACAGGCTAGAAGTCTGAAATCAATTGTTGGTAGAGTTGGGTTCTTCTGGAGGTTTTGATGAAGAAGTCATTCCATGACTGTCCTAGCTTCTGTTGGCTGTCAGCAATCTTTGTTGTCCCTTAGCGTGTAGATGTATTAACTCTAATTTCTGCCTCTGTCTTTACATTTTTTTCTCCCCTGGGTTTCCATGTCTTAAAGTATCCTCTCTTTTCTCTTATAAGGACACCAGTCATTGCATTTAAGGCTCACCCTAAATTCTGAGTAATCTTACCCAGAGATTCTTAATTGTATCTGTAAAGACCCTATTTCCAAATAAGGTCACATTCAATTTCAGTGGTTAGGACTTAGACATATGTTTTTTGGTGACACTATCAATCCACTCTAGATAGTAAAGGTGGACAAGGTTGGATAAATGCAGAGGTGTGATTGTGGCAGGTCCTGAGTTTTTTCAAATGTTGTAGTGGGGATTTCAGTGTAAACATCTCAGTTATCAATCAAAAATAGACATGTTTGGTGGAAAGATTTTGGGGTGGGCTCATATGGGGTCATTTACATTGAGGACTGAGGATAAATTATTATGAAGTAAACAGTAAGGTATATGTGATGATTAATTTTCTGTGTTAATTTGACTGTACATGGAGTACCCAGATTAAACATTATTTCTACATGTGTCCATGAGGCTGCTTCTGAATGAGATTAACATTTGAACTGGTGGACTCAGTAATGTAGAGTGCCTTTTCTAATGTGGGTGGACATCACTGTTCAATCCATTGAGGGCCTGAATACAACAAAAGGTGGAAGATGGAGGATTTCATCCTTTTTTCTTTCTGCCTGCCTGATTGAGTAAGATCATTAGTCTTTTCCTGTCCTTGCATTAGTATTTATGCTATCACATTTCCTGGGCCTCCAGCTTGCAGGTCACAGATGGTGGAACTTCCCAGCTTTCATAAACATGTGAGCCAATTTCTCATAATCTTTTATTAATCATGTTTCTCTGGAGAACCCTTATCAATACAATGCACAATCTTAGACTAAGGACTGTAGGGTATCATCAGTGGTAAGGGATGATTTGAGTACATCGTAGGGTGATTTTATCAAATTGGTCTCTAGTTTAACCATCCTGCACCCCTACCGGGACCTTCAATTAGAATCAGGGTAAAATTGGCACAAAATCAAGTTCACAAGGCAGTACTATGTTGCAACCTAGAATAACATAGGCCGATGGACTAATGACCTCTCAGATTTTCAGAGTATCCAGTAGTGTAGCATGGTGCTTCAGAAGCAATAAGGAGAAAAGATTTCTGCTCAGTTATCTGAGAGTTAACATCAGGCAGGATCTGGCCAACATGAGGAACACACAAGGCTAACACAAATGTGCAGCCACATGATGTGCTACGTCAGGAGATACTACACCATGGCCTTCATATTGCCCACTTCTTCTTACTAAAAGTTTTCTTGTGTATATCTTGCCTTCTAAACAGTGTTGCAGTCTCCTTAAGGTCAGTGACCATGTTTTATGTTAATATTCCTTTAATACAAGGCTGTGCACACAAAAAATACATAATAAATGCTTGCTTGCTTGATGGAAACAGACCATCAATTTGCTTGTCATTGACCAGCTTCCTTATTCTTTTCAGATCTATATAAGAAAAGCAAACATAAACACATCTGAACTATGTATATCAGTGATGGTACTGGAGTTTTTTTTCTAAGGCAAAAGAATGACATGTCCACTGTGGACTTTTTATTGCTCCATAAATTTCTGAGCATAAACTACTGACTGCATAAACTATGGTTGACTTGTTGAAGCCAGGAGTCTTGGAGGGAAGTGAGATCCAATGAGAGTATTAAAGTTCTCTCACTAAGGGTTGTTACCCAGAGCACTTTCATTATTTTCAAAAGCAACTGGAGAATGAAGGGTGTAAAGATTGTACGTGATGTGGCTCTAAGTTAATTAGAGCTGAGACTCAGCACGAGTCTTTGCCTGGAGCCTTTAATGTTTAGATTCACTGAATGTTACAGCATTTTCCTTGGGAAAAAATAGAAACAATAAATTGTCTTGAGACCTAATGACTTTCAATGAAAGTACCACTAAAATCTTAGTTTGTCTATTTCAAAAAAGATAAATTTCATATTATTATAACAATGAAACAATGCAAATGATACCTTCAGAATTATTATGAAAATTATTTGCCCATAAATTGTACCATCTCATTTAATATTACCACAAAAAAGCAGAGAGGTTTTGCATACCAAACAAAACTATCAGTGTGAAAAGGCAACCTACCAAATAGGATAAAATGTTTGCAATCATATATAGGCATGCTTTGGAGATATTGTGGATTTGGTTCTAGACCATTGCAATAAAATGATTGTGACATAAGCAAGTCACATGAATTTTTTGGTTTCCTCATCCATGTAAAAATTATGTTTTTTATATTGTACTGTAGTCCATTAAATGTGTAACAGCATTATACCAAAAAAATGTACATACCTCAATTAAAATGTACTTTATTGCTAAAAAAATGCTAACCATCACCAGAACCTTCAGTGAATCACAATCGCTTTGCTGGTGGAGGGCCTTGCCTCGATGATGATGGCTGTTGATTGATCAGAGTTGTGGTTGCTGAAGTGGTGTGACTTCTTTAAAGTAAGATAGCAATAAATGTTGCTGCATAAATTGACTCTTTCTTTCATGAACAATTTCTCTGTAGCATGTGATGCTGTTTGATAGTATTTTACCCACAGTAGAACTTCTTTCAAAATTGGAGTCAGTCCTCTCAAGCACTGCCACTGCTATATCAACTAAGTTTATGTAATATTTGAACATTAGTTCAAATCCTTTGTCATTTCAATAACTTAATAACATTTTTATTAGGAGTAGATTCCATTTCAATAAACCACTTTCTTTGCTCATCCATAAGAAGCAACTCATCATCCATTAAACTTTTATCATGAGATTGCAGCAATTTAGTCATATCTGCAGACTCTACTTCTAATTCTAGCTTTCTTGCTATTTTCATCAAATCTTCAGTTACCTGTACTTCCTCCAATGAAGTCTTAGACTTCTCAAAGTCATCCACAGGGGTTCAATCAACATTTTCCAAACTCCTGTTAATGCTGATATTTTGATCTCTTCTTGTGAATCACAAATGTTCTTCACGGCATCTAGATTGGTGAATCCTTTCCAGAAATTTACTTTGTCCTGATCCATCAGAGGAATCACTGTCTATGGCAGCTATAGCCTTACAAAATACACTTCTTAAATAGCAAGACTTGAAAGTCAAAATTACTTCTTGATCCATGATCTACAGAATAGATGATATGTTAGCAGGCATGGAAACAACATTAATCTCATTACACATTTCCATCACAGCTCTTAGATGACAAGATGCATTATCAGTGAACCGTATATTTGGAAAAAATTTTTTATTCTGAGCAGCAGGTCCCAACAGTTAACTTAAAATACTCAGTAAAGCATGTTGTAAACCAAGCTTATCCAACCTGAGGCCTGTGGGCCACATGGGGCCCAGGATGGCTTCAAATGCAGCCCAACACAAATTCATAAACTTTCCTAAAACATTATTTTATATTATATTTCAATATATTTATATTAAAATTATGCACAGACATTTTTAAAATTTTTATTATTATTATTTTAGCTCATCAGCTGTTGTTAGTGTATTTTATGTGTGGTCCAAGGCAATTCTTTGAATATGGCCCAGGTAAGCCAAAGGTTGGACACTCTTGTAAACAAATATGCTATCATTCAGGCTGTATTTTTCTATTTATAACACAAAGACAAAATATAATTAGCATTATTCTTAAGGACCCTATGTAGGCTGACCAGACATACCATTTTAAACTGGATAGAAAACAACAGTACTGTCCTGTTTCAAATGGTATCTATGATCAGCCTAGTCTCACTGGCCTAAATTCAAGGTGTTTGAAATGAGAGCACTGTTCTTTTTTGTCCTTTTAAAAATGGTACATCTGGTCAGCTTAGCCCTAGGATTCTCAGAATGACAAATGAGCATTGGCTTCACCTTAAGTCACCAGCTACATCAGCCCCTCATGAGAGTCAGTCTTTGCAGCTTTGAAACCAGGCACTGACTTCTCTCTAGCTAAGAAAGTTCTAGATGGCATCTTCTTCCAATACAAGGCTGTTTTGTCTATATGGAAAATCCATTGTTCAGTGTAGCCACCATCATTAATTATCCTAGCTGGATCTTCTGGGTAACTTGCTGCAGTTTCTCCATCAGCGCTTGCTGCTATACCCACATTTTTTTTGTTATGGAGATGGCTTCTTTCCTTAAACCTTATGAATCAACCTCTACTTGCTTCAAGGTTTTTTTCTATAACTTCCTCACCTCTCTCAGCCTTTATCAAACTAGAGAATTAGAGCTTTGTTCTGGGTTAGGCTTTGTCTTAGGGGAATGTTGTGGCTAGTTTGATCTTCTATTCAGACCACTAAAACTTTATATCAGCAATAAGGCTGTTTTGCTTTCTTACAATTATAATGTTTACTGCAGCAGTACTTTTAATTTCCTTCAAGAACTTTTCTTTTGCATTCACAACTTGGCTAACAATTTGGCACAGAGGCCTAGTTTTCAGCCTATCTTGGCTTTCAGAATGCTTTCCTCATTAAGCTTAATCATTTCTAGATTTTGATTTAAAGTAAGAGATGTGTGACTCTTCCTTTCACTTGAACTCATAGAGGCCATTGAAGAGTAATTAACTGACTCAATTTCAATATTGTTGAGTCTCAGAGAATAGGAAGGCCTAGGGGAGGGAGGGAGGGAGAGAGGGAAAGAGAGAGAGAGAGAGAGAGACAGAGACAGAGACAGAGAGAGACAGAGAGAGAGAGAGACAGAGACAGAGACAGAGAACATCAGGATACACACTACTTTTATTGATTAAATTATTGCCTTATATTAGTGTGATTCATAGCACCCCAAGCAATTACAATAGGAACATTAAAGATCACTAGTCAAATATCACCATAATAAATATAATAATAATGAAAAGTTAAAAATATCATTAAGAATTACCAAAATGTGACAGAGACACAAAAATGATGCCAATAGACTTGCTCAATGCAGGGTTGCCAAAACCCTTCATTTTGTAAAACAAAACAAAACAAAACAAAACAAAACAAATAAAATAAAACAAAACAAAAAAAACCACCTGCAAAAGGCAATAAAGTGAAGCCTAAGGAAATGATATGTTCCTGTATCTGATAAAGGGTTAATACCCAAAATATATAAAGAATTCATGAAACTCAATAGCAAAATAGCAAACAATTTAATTTAAAAATAAGCAGAAGAGTTTGAATAGACATTTTTTTAAAGAAAATACACAAATACCACTTGGGTACATAAATGTCACAAATCATCACATAAATGCAAATCAAGGCCACTATAATATATGACCTCACATCTATTAGAATGGCTATTATCAAAATTGCAAGAAATAACAAATGTTGGTGGGACTGTGCAGAAAAGAGAAACCTTGTTCACTGCTGGTAGGAATGCAAACTGATGTACCCACTATGGAAAATATTTTTGAGGTTTCTCAAAAAATTAAAAATAGAACTGCCATAAGGTCCAGAAATTATACCTCTAGATATGTATCTGAAGGATCAAAACCACTAACTCAAAAAGATATCTGTACCTCCATGTTCACTGCAGCATCATTTACAATAGCTAATACACACACACAACCTAAATGTTCATCAGTGGATGGATGAATAAAGAAAATGTCTCTCCCTCTCTCTCTCTCTCTCTCTCTCTCTCTCTCTCTCTCTCTCTCTCTCTCACACACACACACACACACACAGAGAAATATTATTATTCAAATGTAAAAAAGAAATGAAGTCTTGCCATTTGTGACAACATGGATAAAAAATGAGGGTGTTATGCTAAGTGAAATAAGTCAGACAAAAACAAATCTCACATGATCTCATTTATATGCGCACTCCAAAACAAACAAGCAAACAAACAAAAATGAACTCTTAAATACAGAGAACAGATTGTTGATTGCTTGGGCAATATGGATGAAGGCGGTCATAATTTACAAACTCCCAGCTGTAAAATGTGTAAGTCCTAGAGATGTAACATTCAGCGTGGTGACTATAGTTAATAACACTGTATTGTAGACTTGAAAGTTGCTAAGAGAATAGAGCTTAAAAATTCTTATCACAAGAAAAACAATAGGTAACTATGTGTGGAGATGGATATTAACTAAACTTATTGTGATGATCATTTTGGAATACATAGGAATATTGAATAATTATATTATATGCTTGAAACCAATATAATGTTATATGTCAATTATATTTCAAGCAAAAAATAAAAATAAATAAATAGCCCGAAGTACATTGGAGAGTATTTTAGTAGGAGTGAACATAAAAGTGGTACAGTTTCTTATACTCATTTTCTTTCATGAGGTAAGGAGAATTTATAAGCTGTCAACTTTGTGTGCTCTGCATGAACTGTTTTAAAAGTTTCAAATGTGTATTGAATATAGTATTTTTTTTAATATCCAAGATTCCGAAGAGAGGGGAAGAATTAACCAGAAAGTTTTATTTCAAAAGTAACTTTTATTATTTAAAATATTGTTAGCATAGTTCAGTATATAAACAATAGCTTCTTTAATATAATCATTTGTCATTTATAGACAACATCCCATTAACCTGAGTACTCAACTCTGTATTTCCTTCAGTTCCACTTAGTCAGGTTTAGGGGTAAGCAAAAATTTTTCTCTGGCTTGCTTTATTTTTTTAAAGATTTTTTTTTTGTTCAAAATATAGCTAACATACAACACAGTTTCAGTTGTACACTATAGTGGTTCAACATTTATATACCTAAAGTAGTGATCACTATGATAAGTCAAACAATTGTATGACACCATACCACACTATCACGATATTATTGGCTATATTTCCTATGGTGTATGTTACAATCCCCATGACTTATTTATTTCATACCTAGCAATTTGGACTACTGGTGCCCTTTTCCATTCTTCCTCCTTTAAAATATTCAATTACAGGTGAAATATAATATTATTTCTTATTAATTTCAGGTATACAACGTAGTGAGAGACATTTGTATATTTTAAGAAGTGATCTCCCTGTCTAGTACTCACTTAGAACTATATAAGGTGTAATAAAAAATGGTGAATGTTTAAATTAAAAAAATATTACAGTAAAAAACACATTGTCATTAATCCCCTTCAAAATACTACCCTTTGCTTTGAATACACTTATCCTATCGTTCGTGCCACTTTCTCAAGCAGTTCTGAAAGTCTTCTTTCATGAGTATCTTTAATTGTACTGTTGTGGCTCCCTTGATATTCTGAATTGATTAAAAACATTTACCTTTCATGGTCATTTTGACTTTGGGGAAAAGTTAGGAGTTGCACGGTGCCAGATTAAGTGAGTAATGTGGATGAGAACACACTGTAAATATTTTCTTTAACAGAAATTGTGGTACCAGAAATGATGTGTGACATGGAGCACTGTCATGATGGAGGATGAAACTGTTTTCCCATTTCTCAGGCTGTTTTCTGTGCATACCACTTTTTTATTGTTAAGTTTATTGGGGTGACATTGGTTTGCAAAAATTACATAAGTTCCAGGCATATAATTCTACAGAGCATCGTCTATGTGTTGCATACGCTATTTCTTAAAGGCTCTAATAAACCTTATGAATAAGGTGGCAGAGTAGATAAATGTTTTTCTTTCCTCATCCATTGAATACATCAAAATTACAACTAAATTATAGAACAATCAACCTAGAGAACCATTTGAAGTCTAGCCAAACAGAAATTGTATGATTAAGGATATAAAGAAGAATCCACATTGAGACTGGTAGGAGAAGTGGAGATGCCAAAGGCCTGGCCTCAAACTTCAGTGTGGCAGATGAAAATTGGGAGGGATATCTCAGCTACAGAGGTTTCCCACAGAGGGGCAAGGGACTCCACCCAGTCCCACATGATGTTTCCCCGCCCTGAGTGCTGGTGCCAGCAAGAGGAACCCCCAAAACATATGGCTATGAAAAACAGTAGGAATACTTCACTGTCTGGGTGAGATGAAATGCTGCAGGAAACTTAGGCATCTTCTTAAAGGGCCCACATAAGCTCTCTCACAGGCACTCACCATGGGCTTAGGTGCATGGACAGTGACTCAAAGGGTATCAGAGACATAAGGGGGGCAGATGGAGATATGTGGCTTCTGGGCAAGGGCTGAAAAATAGTCCCCATTTTCTCTGAGTGGAGTTCTCCTCCCACGCAGCTGGCAGGCTGGTGCCATCTTTCTTGTGTTGAGCTTTCCCCACACTCATGGCCAAATCTGAATCTGAATAAGTCTGGTCAGCTCTACTTGCTCCACCCTGGTGACTCACTAAGACCCTGCCACACTGAACTTTGCAATGTGGGAGGCTTTATCAGTGGTTGAATCTTATGGGAGTTGTAGCTGCCAGCTGGCAGCAGGTTTGGTGTGTCCTAGCTTTTTGGGGACCTCCCCCTGGCCCAGTACTGCCTGTTCTTGGTTCATAGTGTGGCCTCTCCCATATGCCTCCAGATCCAGCACAGGCAATGACCAAACATGGATTGCTTTGTACCTCCTACCATGTAGTCCCTCGCTGGTCATGGCAGTGGCTGATCTGGGCCTGCATTGGAGCCACTCCCAAGAGGTCCCAGAACCAATATACTTGGAGGTTGGCTTGAGACCACAGCAGAGCACCGCCCAACTAACTCCACAAGTGGAACACCAAAAGCCTGATCTCAAACAGGCACCACAGCCCAATGGGATAAATCGTGCTCTGTGGAGTAAGCCCCTCACACAGCCCATAGGCTCTGGATGTGGCCAAATCCCACAGCCCATCAGGCTAAGTGTTAATCCCACCCACTGATTTGGCAATAGTAATCAAGGATCAACCATAATAGGAAAGCAAACACAACCCACACAAAGGACCCACGCCTGGAGCACTCAGAACAGGTAATCAGGGAGACTGTGCTACTGGGCTCCACAAGTCACCTACTACATAAGGCCACATGTCAAGACTGGGAGACATAGCAGATTTACCTAATACATAGAAACAAACACAAAGAAGCAGCCAAAATGAGGAAACAAAAAATGCATCCCAAATGAAAGAACATGAGAGAACTCCAGAAAAAGAAAAGGAGGCAAGCAATCTACTAGATATACACTTCAAAACCCTGGCTATAAGAATGCTCAAGGAACTTAGTGAGAACTTCAACAAAGAGATAACAAGCAAAAAGAAGGACATAGAAACCATAAAGAAAACCAAAGAAATGGTCAGAAGTGAAGAATACAGTAACTGAAATAAAGAATGCATTAAAAACAATCACCAGCCCACTACATGGAGAAGATTGAATCAGTGATTTATGCAGAAAATACCTGGTTGGAACAGCAAAAAAATGAGGCTAATTTAAGACACCTCTGGGATAGCATCAAATGTAACACCACTTGCATTATAAGTGTGCCAGCATAAGAAGAGAAAGACAGCAAGAGATTGAGAATGTATTTGAAGAAATAATGACTGAAAACTTTCCTAACCTGCCAAAAAAAAAAAAAAAAAAAAAGACATACAAACCCATGAAGCACAGAGAGTACCAAACAAGATCATCCAAAATATTACCACATCAAGACAAATTATAATTAAAATGGCAAAGATTAAAGACAAAGGGAGAATCCTAAAAGCAGCAAGAGAAAGCCAAAGAGTAACTTACTAGGGAGCTCCCATAAGATTGTCAGTTGACTTCTTAATAGGGACTCTGCAGGTCAGAAGGTATTGGTGGGAAATATTCAAAGTAATAAAAAAAATAAGATCCTACAACCAAAACTGCTTTATCCAGCAAGGCTATCACTTAAAATTGAAGGACAGATAAAGAGCTTCCTAGATAAGAAAAAGCTGAAGGAGTTCATGACCCCTAAAGCATTATTACAAGGAATGTTAGAGGGACTGCTTTAAGACAAAAAACAAAACAAAACAAAAGCATAAAACAGAAATATGAATGATATGTAGTTATTGCCATATTATCTATCAACAATTACTTTCAATGTAAATTGATTCAATTCTCAAATCAAAAATAAGGTGACTGAATGGATAAGAAAACAAAATCTTTACATATGCTACCTAGAAGAGACACATTTCAGATTGGAAGACACACAGAGACTGAAAATAAAGGGATAGAAAAAGTTATTTCATGAAGATGGAAGCCAAAAAAGCTGGGATAGCAATACTTATACCAGACAAAACATACTTTAAAGGAAAGATTGGAACAAGAGACAAAGAAAGACCCAATTATCCCACTCTGGATATTTATCCAAAAAATACCAAAACACTACTTGGAGGTGGTGTGTGCATCCATATGTTAATTGTAGCATTATTTACAATAGCCAAGATGTGGAGGCAGTCTGGTGTCCATGGATGGATAAATGAATAAAGATGAGGTGGTATATTTATATTATACAATGGAATATTGCTCAGCCATGGAAGGGAATGAGTTCTTGCCATCTGTGGCGGCATGGATGGACCTGGAGGATATTGTGATAAGTGGAGTATGTCATGAAGAGAAACACAGATGCAATATGACTTTACTTATATGTGGAATCTAAAGAACAAACAAACAAACAAAACAAACAAATTCACAGATATAGAGAACATTTTGATGGCTGCCAGATGAGAGGAGGGTTGAAGGGATGGCTGAAAAACATGAAGGGATTAAGAATTACAAATGGGTTGTTACAAAGTAGTCATGGGAATATAGGGTATAGCATAAGAGGTATAGTTGATTATATTATAATAACTAGGTATGGTATCAGATGGGTACTAGATTTATTGTAATAGTTTGGAAGGATTTGGGGGGGCAGGGTGAAAAAGGTGAAGGGATTAACAAGTACAAATTAGTAATTACAAAGGAAAATACAGAGAATATAGTCAATAATATGGTAATAGCCATGTATAGTGCCAGGTGAATACTAGACTAGTCAGAGGGATCACTTCTTAAATTATACAAATGTCTAACCACTATGCTATACACCTGAAATTAGTATAAAATAATACTGAATGTTGACTGTAATTGAAAAATTTAATAAAGGGGAAAAAAGGTGAAGGGGAATAGAAGTTCAAATTTCCAGATGTGAAACAAATAAGTCATGGGAATGTAACATACAGCATAGGGAATATACTAAAAAATATTGTGATAGTATGGTACCTGTCAGACGGTTGCTGGAGTTATGATGGTGATCATTTCTTTAGGTATATAAATATTATATCAGTATACCTGAAACTGATATAAATGTTATATGTTAGCTATATTTTTAAATACAAATCTTTAAAAATAAATGAAAATAAAATAAAATATAATAAAAAGGTAAAAAAAGACAACTGAAAGATTGAGAGAAATATTTGTAAGTCATATATCTCAAGGGGACTTGCATTAAGATTATATAAGGAGCTCTTTCAGTAAATAATAAAAGGATAGATAACCCAGTTAAAATATGGGTAAAGGATTCAAACAGACATCTCCCCAAAGAAAATATACAGGTGACCAATAAGCACATGAAAAGTTGCTCAAAATAATCAGTTATCAGGGAAATACAAATCAAACCCACAATAAGATATCACTTTATTTCCACTAGGATGTATAGCTGTAATAAAAAAATCAGACAAAATTGTTGGTGAAGATTTGTAAAATTTGAAACCCTTATATATCACTGGTAGGAGTATAAAATGCTGTGGCTACCTGGAAAATCGGATTGACAGTTTTATTAGGTGGTTATATATAGAGTTATTTGTATGAGCTAGCAATTACATTCCTAGGTATATGCCCAAGAGAATTTAAAACATGTGTTCACACACAAGTTGTAAACAAGTGTTCACTGCAGCATTATTTATAATAGCTCAAAAGTGGAAACAACCCAAATGCCTACCAACTAATGAATGGATGAATAAAACGTAGTATATCCATACAATGGAATATTGCATTGTGTTATGGACTACATGTTTCTTTCCTCACAAATTTATGTGTTGAAACCCTCACCCACAATGTGATGATATGAGGAGTTGGGGCTATTGGGAGATAATTAGATTTAGATTAGTTCCTGAGAGTAGAAGTCCCATAATGGAATTAGTACCCCTATAAGGAAAGGAAGAGACACTAGAGCTTCCTCTTTGTCATGTGATGGTATGGTGACGAGGTGGCCATGTACAAGCTGGGAAAGAGGACTCTCATCAAGAACCAAATCTGCCAGCACCTTGATCTTGGACTTCACAGTCTCCAGAGCTACGAGAAATAAAGGTCTGTTAATTGAGCCACTCAGTATGTGGTATTTTATTACAGTCCATTGAGCTGACTAAAGTTGTGAAAAGGAACAGGGTATTGATTCATGTGGCACATGAATGATGGTAAGTGAAAAAAGACAGACCAAAAAGGAAAAGAAAAAAAGCAGAGAACAAGCAGGTCCATTTAAACCACCCAAATCAGCCAATGGAGAGTTGATTGGACCTCAGCACTGCCAGTTATTTCCACTATAGGAGAGATGATGGGAGAGATGAGAATATCTCCCTTAGAAGTAGACAACTGTTAGCACACACAGCACCACCCCGTGGGTCAGCGTCACCTGCTTACACATACAAATCAGAAAGAAATCTCAGTCAGCACAGGCTGAAACTGGTGTGGCGATGCCTGAATGTTGTGAGCATTGCTTTTTTTTTGGTTACTAGTTCAACAATCTTGTTTTTACTTAAAAAAAAATTTTTATTGGAAAGAAAAAAATGCAAATAATTGGACAATCTTATTTCTAAAAGCACTTGCGACAAAAACCAATTTTCTTCTGAGGGGTTGGTAACTATTCAGAATCACTGGACTCCCTTGTCCTATGAATGAATAATGACAGCTGTCATGAGGCTACCTAAACAATTTTTTAATCTATTTCTTTTATTGTGGTAATAAACACATAGCATAAAATTGAGTTTTTGCTATTCAAAAATATAAAGTTCAGTGACATTCAATACATTCACAATGTGTCTATGAGGTTATGTTTTGAAATTTGTCTTTTCCTTGGTCACTTTTTCCCTTCAAAATATAAAAGTGACACTCAAAGTGGCCCTGCACATCCAGTTTAGTGAGGTCAATATTCTTGTAGAGAGAACTCTGACATCAATTAGATAGTTCTGAATAACTTCACCTATTACTTCTAAGGTAGGTGGTGTGAAATCTGGATTAATAAGTTCTAGATGAAAAAAGATCTTGGGAGCTGTCATAACCAACGTCATTGGAAAATTCTTTCTTTGAGATTGTTTTGATTCTAGTGTACTGTTTAATCCACTTGTCCCACATGTGTAATACTTGTTAAATTCTTTTACTAAATCTGGCAGACATAACTGTAACACTCCTTTACTTCCATAACTATTTCCAGGGATTGCTGTGGAGGAGTTCCTACTCTTCAGCCACTCAGCAGCTTCTGAATAAAATATATTAATATTAGAGCTTACCCTGTGATTGAGATGCACTTACCAGAGATGCCAAACACATGTCCTTTGGCCACAGGAGGGACAGGGGTGACACCGTGTTCAATGTCTAGTACCATACCAGTCACTAGCAGTTTTTCTGCTTGTTTTGACGTTCAAGATGTGGCTAGCAAGAACAATCTGCATGACTATGTTAAGTCTGGAGTACTGAAGGACTCAAACAGCACAGGGTCTGGCAGAAGTATTGCCTAAAATTTTTCTCTCATTTATTTTTATTTTATTTTTCAATTACATTTGACATACAGTATTATATTGGTTTCAGGTGTATAGTATAATGATGAGACATTTATATACCTCACAAAATCTTTATTCCAATACATCTGGTTCCCATCTAACATTGTATGTAGTTATTACAATGTTATTGACTATATGCCCTATGCTACCTACACTTTACATTGCTGTAACTATGAACTTGTACTTCTTGACTTCTTTCTCTTTTTCACCCACCCCTCCCACCTTCCTCTCATCACCTCCACAAATCTAGTACCCATCTGACACCACCCACAGTTATTGCAACATCATTGACTACATTTCCATGTTATACCCTGTATCTCCATAATTATTACTTTGTAAGCATCAGACTGAACTTCCCAATCTCTTCCCCTTATTTCACCCCTCCCCCAATCTTCCTCTCATCTGGCAACAAACCAAATGTTTTCTATTCCTCTTCCACTTGTTTACTTCCTTCTTTGGATTTCACCTATAAGCAATGTCAACTTTCATCTGTCTTCCTCTGTTTGACACACTACTCAGTGCAACAGTCTTCATGTCTTTTGATTGGAGCTTTTAATCTATATAAATTGAAGGTAATTGTTGATGTGTACCTACTGCTATTTTATTTTTTATAATTTTGCTCGCCCCCCATCTTAAAGCAGTCCTTCTAACTTTCCTTGTAATCTGATTTGGTGGTGATGAACTTTTTTAGCTTTTTCTTGTCTGGGACGTCCTTTATCTGTCCTTCAATTTTGAATGACAGCCTTGCTGGGTAGAGTAACCTTGGTTATATGTCCTTGCTTTTCATTGCATTGAATATTTTCTGCCAGTCCCTTCTGGCCTGCAAAGTTTCTGTTGAGAAATCAGCAGTCTTATGGGAGCTCTTTTATAAGTAACTAGTTGCTTTTCTCTTGCTGCTTTTAGTATTCTGTCTTTGTCTTTAACTTTTGCCATTTTAATTATACTGTGTCTTGTGAGCCTATTTGGGCTTATCTTGTTTGGGACTCTCTGTGCATCCCGGGCTTATATGTATGTTTCCTTCACCAGGTTAGGGAAGTTTTTGGTCATTATTTCTTTAAATAGGTTCCCAATTCTTTGCTTTCTCTCTTCTCCTGCTAGTACTATGATGCAAATGTTGTTGTGCTTGATGTTGTCCTAAAAACCCCTTAAACTATCCTCATTCTGTAGCTTAAAACCAAATAATTTTCTACATATGAGTAAATTATCTAGCACTATGAGTTTCTGAAAAGCCTAGACAACCAGGCTTATTACTTCCATTGTTTTTAGTTTGAAGTTGTTGTTACAACTTCAAGGGTGTCATATTTAATTTTGGCAAGAATCTAATGTAGATTGATTAGAAATAAAAAAATGAAAAGAGACAAATAGAAGCAGTCCCTAGGCTAAGATCACTTAGGAAACCAAATGAGTTGGGAATGGGCAAGACAGTAAATGATGCAACCTAAGTGTGGTCACAAGTAAAATGTTCAGATTGAATATGTTGGTAGAAGATGATATATCTAGAAGGAGGCTGGGAAAGGTACACATGAAGGAAAATTGAATTGTGCAGAGGCTACTGCAGTAACTATGTTCTCAGTAATTAACTTTCTGGGCAATGTTCTTAAACCCAGATGAATATCTGAATGACCCATGTGGTTAAAACAAACAGCTGTCTGGGTCTTACCTGAGACCTATTGAAACAGACTCTCCAAGGGTGGCATTTTTACTTTTAAAAAGTTCTATAAGAGATGGGTTAAGGAAGAAATCTTTGAGGTAGAAAAATCACTTGACAGTACTCCAGAAAATAGTTTCAACTTCTAAATAGCAGGAAGATGGCCTGAAGATTTAGTAGTGTGACTTACAAAAAGGGCAGGAGGTATTGTTTTCCACTCAGTGATCTGGGCTTATAAAACAATAGAATTTATATTTGTCCTTTCCTCTTCTTTTTCAAAGAAATGGCAAAGAATGATTTCTGTTTTTCTCTGATTGTGAAGGATATGTTGTATGTGTTGGCTATTCTTTCACTCCCTCATAAAGAAATCATGCAGGAGAAAATATTTGCAAAGAATGCATCAGATAAGTGTCTAATATTTAAAAAATATAAAGAAGTATTATGACTTAATAACAAAAAAACCCAAACAACCCAATTCAAAAGTGGGCAGAAGAACTAAACAGACACTTCTCCCACGAAGAAATACAAATGGCCAGCAGACATATGAAAAAACGCTCATCCTCATTAGCTATCAGGAAGATGCAAATCAAAACCACAATGAGATAGCACCTCACACCTGTGAGAATGGCTATTATCAACAAGACAAGGAATAACAAGTGCTGGAGAGGATGTGGAGAAAAAGGAACTCTGGTACACTGCTGGTGGGAGTGCAAGCTGGTACGACCACTGTGGAGGACAGTGTGGGGGTTCCTCAGAAAATTGGGAATGGAGCTACCATTTGACCCAGCAATCCCCCTTCTGGGGATCTACCCAAA